>NW_018921336.1:200963-217906 GCF_002207925.1 Prunus avium
GGGGGGGGTGTCAACGGTTCGCACTGCGCACCCTTTGATTCAACACACGAGTCCCGAGGAACCGCGTTCTTCATTTAAACACTTCAAAACCCTAATAAACGCCTTAACCTTGGTAACGTTTGAAGGATCAAGAAGAATCTCATTTATTCTGGATCGCCTCTTTGTTTAGTTTTAGGCTTTAATTTATGATGAAGTCTGCACCTCATTAATATGCACAATAAACCCTTTACCTACACACGTGCTTCCCAAAGCATACTTGGACTCTTGCTCAGCAATAAAAGCTTTGCCCTTTAGGGTTGTGGCAGAATAGGGTTATGGTGCTAGCACCTTAAGGCTTGGCTATCTTTGTGCTTAAGTTTGACTAATTGTTTTCGTGGTGGTTTTATTTTGTCTAGGCACAACAAGACCGGACCGATAATGTGATGCTTAGAGCAGAAAATGATAGCCTGAAGAACGAGAATTACCGGCTACAGACGGCGCTGCGCAATGTTATATGCCCTAATTGTGGAGGACCATCTATGATTGCGGACATTGGCTTGGATGAACAACAACTTCGACTTGAGAATGCTCGACTCAGAGAAGAGGTACTAATAATTCAGCAATGCTGTAATTAATTGTCACAAAATTTGGAAATTTGGGTGATTTCTTTCTTTTCCTTTCTGGTGAACAGAACATTGGAGATTTCATTAGTCTGAATTCATTGCATATTTTTTTTTTTTTTTGCGTTAAATTCCAAATAAATTGAATTGTTGTTTTTGCCGTTTCTTTTGTGTGTGCATGGAAAGGAAATAGCATATTGCATCTGTTTAATATCATCATTGAGTAAGTAAATTTAAATCCTCAGAATTTATATTATGTAAACTCCTTAAAATAAGGTCTATTTGGAGAGAAGATTTTGGTCATAAAAAAAGCAATGGAATTCTTTGGATCTTGAAAAACAAAATCATTATTTAAACATGAATCTCTAGCTTTATTTGTGCATGCTTGAGTAGTTGAATTAGTAGCTGCTTAGGGGTGATTAAGACATTAATCTTTTTCACAGTTGGAACGAGTTTGTTGTCTGAGTTCACGATATACTACTGGCCGGCAAATCCAAACAATGGCACCTGGAGATCCTCTCATGTCAGCATCCAGCTTGGATTTGGATATGCACATCTATTCAAGGCATTTCCAAGACCCAATGACTTCTTGCGGGGACATGATCCCCATGCCTTTGTTGCCACCAGAAGTGCCTTCCCACTACAATGAGGGTGGTGTATTGTTAGATGAGGAAAAGTCTCTTGCGATGGAGCTTGCCGCTTCATCGGTGGATGAACTTGTTAAGATGTGCCAGGCTGGTGAGCCTCTTTGGATCCGGAACAGTGAAATTGGGAAGGAAGTGCTTAATGTTAAAGAATATACCCGGATGTTCCCAACGTGGCCTTTGAACCTCAAGCACCACTCAAGTGATCAGTTTAGGACAGAAGCTACTCGTGATAGTGCTGTTGTTATCATGAATAGCATCAATCTTGTAGATTGTTTTCTTGATGCTGTAAGTGCCTTGTTTTTAATTAAGAACTTTAGAAGTGGATATACTAATTAGTTGCCAAAGTACTAATATCTTTTACTTTCAGCTCTCTTAATCAACTATTAACAATCTTCTAACTTCTCTGGTTATCTGTTTTTTCAATTTTAACTTTACAGAATAAGTGGATGGAGCTGTTTCCTTCTGTTGTTTCTAGAGCCAAAACTGTTCAAGTTATTCAAGCAGACCCCTCTGGTCAAGCAAATGGTTCTCTTCAGCTGGTAGGTATCTCAAATTCACAAATGATGACAAATTTGATCAACAAAATGAGGCACAAATTCATAAGTTGTATTAGGAAATTAAATTTCTTTTATATACTAGGATGCTCAATCAATACCAAACGTTGGGTACTTGTTACTTTGTGCAGATGTATGCCGAATTACAAGTTCTTTCTCCTCTGGTGCCAACTAGAGAAGCACATTTTGTACGTTATTGTCAACAAAATGCGGAGGAGGGATGTTGGGCAATTGTAGATTTTCCCATAGATAGCTTCCATGACAACCTCCAGTCTTCGTTTCCCCGATACAAGAGATTGCCCTCCGGCTGCCTTATCCAAGACATGCCCAATGGATACTCAAAAGTGTGTTCTGCTGCTTTCACTCAATTTATGTACTTTGAGTTTTTCTATTTCCCTAATTATATATCTTGAAATATATTATACATGTATCTCTTATATTATTTTACTGGCTTTTGAACAGATTACATGGGTAGAACATGCAGAGATAGAGGAGAAGCCTGTCCACCAAATATTGAGCCACTATGTCTACAGTGGGATGGCTTTCGGGGCGCAACGCTGGCTTGCAATCTTACAAAGGCAGTGTGAAAGGGTTGCAAGTCTCATGGCCAGAAATATATCAGACCTTGGAGGTTAAATAAATAAATAATGTTCCTTATTATAATAAAGTGATGTTCATAGATTAATTAGAATGTATTATTCTTACATGTGATTTATATATATATATATGTAGTGATACCTTCCCCAGAAGCACGAAAGAATTTGATGAAACTGTCACAGAGAATGATAAGAACATTTTGTGTAAACATGAGCACCTCCAATGGGCAGTCATGGACGGCTCTATCTGATTCCCCAGACGACACTGTTAGAATAACCACAAGGAAGGTCACAGACCCTGGTCAACCCATTGGTGTTATTCTCAGTGCTGTGTCCACCACCTGGCTCCCATATTCTCACTACCGTGTCTTCGAACTCCTACGGGACGAACATCGCAGAGCTCAGGTATGGCGTTTGCTAGCTAGGTTAATTAATTTGCTTGCTGATTAGTATTATATGATGACCATCTTAATTGGTCATCCATATTGATGAACTCTACACGATTATTCTCAATCCTTAGAGGTGTAAGCATGATATATATTGTTAACTCATTCTCTGACACCTTAAACTTTTGGGGCTATTGTTTGTCTTGATATCAGAGCGTTTCTTTTCAAGTGGCCGTGAGTCTGGCTCTCTTTCCCACTTCTTTGTTGGTTTTGCACGATATAGGATGTAGGTTACACCTATATGTTTGTCTCTCTTTTCCTCTGGATCACCATACACTGAGAAAATTAATCTAAACAATAATTCAACTTCACAATTTGGCAAATGTATGTTATGCTGTGAAACATGTGACAGGAATATTTGGGTATATAAAGGCACAAAATTATGTTGTGGTTGCAACTGATTGTAAATGTGTGTAAATTTAGCAGCTTGATGTTCTTTCCAATGGGAATTCCTTGCACGAAGTGGCTCACATTGCCAATGGCTCTCATCCTGGCAATTGCATTTCTCTTCTTCGCATAAACGTAAGCATTCCCTTTGAAATTTCCTTTCACCCATTTATTTATTAAATTTCCATATCCTGCCAAAATAATACTTCATTCACATCTTTGAAATTTGATTCTGAATTCCAGGTAGCGAGCAACTCAGCACAGAACGTAGAGCTAATGCTACAAGAGAGCTGCACCGACGAGTCGGGCAGCCTTGTGGTGTACACAACCATGGACGTGGACGGCATCCAATTGGCAATGAGTGGGGAGGACCCTTCCTGCATTCCCCTCCTTCCTCTCGGCTTTGTCATTGTCCCACTGCACCCTATGGAATCTACCGGCCCAACACCCAATCACCTCACCTCATCATCGCCAGATCATCGTCAAGAAAACAGCACTGCCACCACCACCACGACCAGCAATGTTATCAACTCAGGTTGTCTGCTGACTGTGGGACTCCAAGTCCTTGCCAGCACAAGTCCTTCCGCAAAACTCAACCTCTCCAGCGTCACCGCAATTAACAACCATCTCTGCAACTCGGTGCAGCAGATTATCTCCGCTCTCAGTAGCGGCAGCGACACGTGCATTGCCGCTGCTACAACTGAGAATGGCAGCGTTGGCGGCCGCGCCCCTTGCTCCGACCCAACTGCTTCCAGCCCCAGGCAATAGCTTGGATGGCCGGGACATCCAGCTACGTGATAAATTACCCAAAAACCTGTCCTCTCTCCCAGCAGTCTGGCTTTTCTGTAATCATACTAAATTTAGGGTTTGTGTCCGGGAGTTGTTATTTCTACTGCAAACCAAAAAAAAAAAAATCATCCAGCATTCCTTTAACAGCTATTTACTGATTCAGTAAGTAGTAAGTGAACCATAAGGAATGCAGCATGATTTTTTATTTATTGTTAATTTGTTAAGTTTGTAATATCTTAGTAGTGGGAGGGGTAGGGATGTCAAAGGAAGTTAATAGGTGTGCCAGTGGTTTCTTGGTAAATAAAGGAAAGATGGCGGAGCTAGCTAGAGGAGCTGGTCTGGTAGCTGGTAGTTGGTAGTGGGTAGGTAAGTGAAGGTGGAGGGAGTTAAGAGGGAGTCAAGAGCGCACCACAGAAGAAGACCCTTTGGTTTTGCGGTGAGGTTCAGAAATTAAAGAGAATGGGCCTCACCAGTCTCTGCAAGGGGTGGTGGTTCGGGTATTGACTTCTCCTTGTCTTTTGCCTTTTTTTTTTGGACGAACTTGTGTGTTGGCTTTTGTGTTTATGACAAGGATTCAATGCTTCTGAATTTTTTCAATTACGAAAATTTGCATCTTCGGAATTTTTTTAATTACAAGCGATTGTAGATTAAAAGAACAAAAAGTGTACAAAAGAAAAAAAAAACTGCAAAGGGAGTCATCTTCTAGATTTATGGGGTGTATTCAATTGGGATTTTAAAACACTATTTGGGGATAAATAAGTTTTATGGTATTCAATTAAGACTTTTAAATCATCTAAACAAGTCTTATGGTATAGGGTTTAAATCACCTTAACCCTAAATTGTTTAAGAATGATTAACCCCTAGCTGTTGGAATGGAACCAAATGTCATGCGGGTGGCGCAAGGTGCTGGCCAAACAGCAAATGTAAATGGGGCCCAGCAATTTTTGGGCAGCACATGGTCTTCAAAGATAAAAAACAAAGCAGATTTTGGGCCCACAAAAAAATATCAGTCCATGCCATAGAGGGACTGGAATTCCACTCTAAATTTGAGATTTCTCAAATTTCCACCCCTCAAAATACATGGGTTGGAGAAGTTTTTTGGACTCAAAACTCATAATTTGGGTTTCCATCCCTTGGGTTGGAGATGGCCTAATAAAAAGTCTTATGGTATTCAAAAACTTGCAAATTTCGAAGGATTTTTTTAAATGTGAAATTGTGCGGGACTTTTTAGTAGGAGGTATAAATACTAAACCCTATCTCAAATCTCACCCTAAATACTTTTTCACGTGAGATTTTTTTTTTCTTCTGCTGGAGAAGATGAACAGACATGCAGCAGTGAGCTCTCTATAAACAAGGTAATTTCCTTCTTCCTTCACACTTTGCTAATCTTCTTACCTTGTTCGCATTGTTTATGATTAGTAAGCTAATCTTTCTTCTTCTTTTTTTCTTCAAATAATTGCTTTTGAAATCTTTTTATACCGTTTGATAATTGATTGAATATTACGAAGTTTCATGGTGGGAAAAGAAAAACAATCTAACCAGTAATTGAGTATACAGATATGAGAGTAACTAGAGAATTGATATAAGTTGCATAAGTTCGTAAAAGCTTCAATCTGAGTCCTCAATTCCTTTGTGTGCAAATAGAACTCCAACAAAGTTAATTGTCCTCTAGCATTTGAAATCTTCTATAGTATATATCAAATGTTGCCTTGTTACTGATGATAACAGTGACTCAAGACACAAATCTTCTTGCTTTATTTGAATTTTTCTTTTATTGCCAACAATTTTAGTCTTCTCGATATTGATGTCATGTCATTAAGCAAGGACTTCGGGAAGCAAAGAATACAAACAGTCGATATTTACTTGCTATCATTGCAATTTGTAAGTACAATCAATTACAAATTCATGGGTTTCTTTTTCTTTGTGCTTTTGCTGGTTTTTTTTTTATTTTTTATTTTTTATTTTTTTTTGGGTACCGTACTTTCGCTTGTTTGTTCTTTGTGCTTTTGAATTGGTTGCCGAACCATGAATAAATAAGTGCGATTTTTATATACAATTCTTCATTTGCTTTTGCTGTTTTTTTTAAGAGTGCAATTTTGGTTCATTGGACAAATTATTTATATTTCAGCCATGAATAAATTATGTTAAGTTTGACTAGTCTCACGTATTTTCTGAGTATTATATTCAGGTATTATATTCATTTATATTATTTTATAAAAAAAATTTCTCTTCATTACATTTTTTTTATTGCAATTTCATTTTATTACCCAAAAAAAAAAAAAACTTAAAATTAAATATAAATAAAATATATTTTATTTTTGCGCGACGAAACTCTTTTCGTCGCTCCAATTCACGTTTTTACAAAATAAAAAAACGTAAAACTAAATGTTAAAAAAATATATTTTATTTTTGCGCGACGAAAGCCTTCGTCTCGCGAAAAAGAAAAAGCGACTAAGACAATTTCGTCACACAACAGAAGTCATCGCGCAAATGTTTGCGACACGAACAGTTCTCTCGTCCCTACATTTCTACACGACGAATATAAACCGTTGCGCTGTGTACTCGCAACGAACGTGCTGTCGTCGCGCAAAGGTTTGAGAGACGAACAATTGTGTCGTCTCTAAACTTTTTGTGCAACGAAGGTTAACCGTCGCTCAGTTTTTCGCGACCAATTAAAAAACTTGGTCGCGCAAAGTCTTTCTTCACGATCTTTGCGCGACGAAGTTTCTGTCGCACTGAAATTTGTGTGACTCAAATGTACTTTGCGTGACCAAATGTTCTTCGTCGCGCAAATTGTAAAATGTAGTAGTGTTGGTTGTATTCGTAAGTTAACTAATAAATTTCTTATATATGTTGTAGTAATAATTTAAATGGGGGATTCACAACAAGGAAATAACAAAGGAAATGACAAAGTTTCTGAGAACTATGAATCTTGGACCATGGACGATACCAATAAGTTGTTGCACCTCTTGGTGGATGCTATCGATAGTGGATTGCGTGATGCTAGTGGGTCACTTAGCAAGCAAAATGTAGAAAGAGTGATACTTCCTCGTCTTAATGCGAAAATTAGGTTTCCAAAAACTTATAATCATTACTTGAGCCAAATGAAGTGGTTTAAAAAGCAATATAACAAGATGTCTACGCTTATGTGTAACAACTCTGGCTTTGGGTGGGACCCAATTGCAAAGACGTTCACTGCTAGTGATGAAGTTTGGAAAGATTACTTGAAGGTGAGCTTAGTTCATAATCTTTTAAATATATTAATAGCTTATAGCTTACTAGTTTAGTACAATATGTTATTTGCAATATATTAACAATGAATAATTTGTTCTTTGCTAGTCCCACCCAAGTCACAGAAAACTTCGGGAAAAAAAGTGTAGTTGATGGTGAGGATTTGAAGATTTTCATTGGGGGTGGAATTGTTACTGGGAATGGCTCCATTGCATTGGGCGCTGATGATACCGATGCAACAACTTATGGGGTTGAAAAAAATAGAGATTTCGGGATGGAAGACTTTTCATATGATCCTACTAATGATGCCTTCATAGCACCAAACTATGAACCATCCTACCAGCCTCCATCACTCGCAAATGTAGTCCACCATCTCATTCCCCTTTAGATTCAGAGGTTCCCACCCAAAAACCCAATTGTAATAAGCGAAGTAGATTCGAGTATGTAGGGAGTACTAGCTCAGTTGGGATCAACCAATCAAGCCAAAGTTCTAGACAATCTTTCTATTGGCATTCAGACTATTTCTGCCAACTTTGAAACAATATCTAACCTAATGATGAAGAGAGAGAGAGATAGAGATAGAGAGCAACGAAGTAATATTATTCATGGCTGAAATATAAATAATTTGTCCAATGAACCAAAATTGCACTCCACTAAAAAAAAACAGCAAAAGCAAATGAAGAATTATATATAAAAATAGCACTTACTTATTCATGGTTCGGCAACCAATTCAAAAGCACAAAGAACAACTCAACCAATTCAAAAGCACAAAGAACAAACCAGCAAAAGTACTGTACCCAAAAAAAAAACCCAGCAAAAGCACAAAGAAAAAGAAAACCCATGAATTTGTGATTGATTGTACTTACAAATTACAAAAGTAGGCTTCAGCAAGTAAATATCGGCTGCTTGTATTCTTTGCTTCCCGAAGTCTTTGCTTAATGACATGACATCAATATCGAGAAGATTAAAATTGTTTGCAATAAAATAAAAATTCAAATAAAGCAAGAAGATTTGTGTTTTGTGTCACTGTTATCATCAGTAACAAGGCAACATTTGATATATACCATAGGAGATTTCAAATGCTAGAGAACAATTAACTTTGTTGGAGTTCTATTTGCACACAAAGGAATTAAGGACTCAGATTGAAGCTGTTACAAACTTATGCAACTTATATCAATTCTCTAGTTACTCTCATATCTGTATACTCAATTACAGGTTAGCTTGTTTTTCTTTTCCCACCATGAAACTTCGTAATATTCAATCAATTATCAAACGGTATAGAAAGATTTCAAAAGCAATTATTTGAAGAATAAAGAAGATAAAGATTAGCTTACTAGTCATAAACAATACGAACAAGGTAAGAAGATTAGCAAAGTGTGAAGGAAGAAGGAAATTACCCTGTCTATAGAGACCTCACTGCTGCATGTCATCTTCTCCAGCAGAAAAAAAAAAGAAAAAAAAAATCTCACGGGAAAAAGTATGATGGGTTAAAATATTTCATAGTTAAAATATTCTTTTTGGCCATTTTAATAGTTTGGTTAGGGTAAATTAGTAATTCAATAAATAGTGTGGTTAAAATATACTCATTTAATTTTATGGTTCGTTTAACAACACCCTAATTTAAGGGTAATTATTATTTTACTACTATGAAGTTATCCAAGTTTCAGCCTTCCATACAACATGTTTTTTTTCGTCTCAGTCGCATATAAAATGTTTAATTTTGTATCAATTTAATACATTTGTTAATCAATTTGTCAATCCTTTCGTTAAAAAATTGACGTGGCAAAGTACGTCGACATGAACGCACACATATTGTGCCACTTGGAATAATAAAATAACAATAAAAAAAAATAATTAAAGTAAAGATAGAACAGAGGAACTCACAAATTAATTAAAAATAATAAAATAAATTTATAAATGATAAATCTTTCCTTTCTCTCTTTATAAAATGATAAGTCTTTCCTTAGCGGAATACAAAAGGTTATGAGAAGAAATTATCACCTTGAGGTTTATGAAAGGTGATACAGTTTACGAAATTATCACATTTTGTCATTTATATTTTTGTTCTTATATTATTGGTCCTTTTATGTTACACCTCACACATCAATTTTGTCCCTACCGTTAA
The DNA here is from genome assembly GCF_002207925.1 of Prunus avium. Next base: position 210,338 of record NW_018921336.1, read on the forward strand.
GGTTCCATCAAAATTTCTGGTAAATTGATGATGTGGCATGTATATGATACCCACATATCCAATGAGATAATGCCACGTGGATCTAAATAAGCCACGTGGATCTAAATAAAAAATTATTTTAAAAAAATAATTTCACATTTAAAATCTAAAAAAAATATGTATTTTTCAAGTTGCAGCTTTGCTTCGTCTCACTCCCCCGCTACCCTCTCTCTCTCACTCCCTTTGTTCTCTCCCCCTGTGCTCTCCCTCTCGTCTCCCTCTGTTTTTTTCTTGCCCACAACTCGATCGCCCCCATCTCTACCTGCAACCTACGCCCAAACCCACCCTCTCTCTCTTTTTTCCTATGTGGACTGCTTCTAGCAATATCAAAATTTTCAAGAAAATATAAAGTTTTTGGATGGGTTTTAATTTTTGTATTTAAATCTCTTTGGTGTGATTGTTTTAATGGTTTTGGGCACGCAAGCTTTGGTTTGGTTGTTTCTTTACGCCATTCATAGTGCATTTTTGTTTGGCCGAGAGAGAGAGAGGTGTGGGGAATGGGGCCTCAAAGAGAGGTCTTGGGTTATGGGAGTGGTTTGTTGGATTACAAACTGTTATGTTTTCCTATTTGGATCGGTGCACTAGATGCTAAGTTATATCAGGTTTGGTAAAAGTTTAAATTAAGTCGTACCTTGAGGCCCAAAACCTTGTGAAGTAAGAAGGGGTTTTGAGGCCTATTAAGGGTTCTAATTATTTCCTTTTGTGCGTGAACCGATTTGGTGGGCTTGGAAGATAAGTCAAGTCGACCCTCGGTGATGAGTAGAGATGACTTGACCTAGCCTATATAAGCTTAAGGCCCTACTCTCATCAGACACGTTCTCTAAACCTATTCTCATCATAAAGAGAGAGCTGAAACAGATTCTGAGAGAGAGCAGAAGTCTTGAGCCATTCCTGTGCTTGCTAGGATTGCTGCTGCTACGGATTGGATGAGTTCAGAGGCTGTATACTCAAGGAAGATGGCTCCAGGTATGTCTTCATGTCTTTATACGTATTACATGTTTGTGTGAAAGATCTAGATTGTATAATAAAGAAATCTAACGGTTGGTATCAGAGCTTTTGGTTGTTCACACATATCTGTAATCGTTGTTTAAGCATGCCTACGATGTTTACATATATGTTTATGATTTATGAGTTCTTGGTTATGTTTAATTTTTGAAGATTGATTAAACATGTTTTCTGAAATATCAAGAGTTTTAAAGAATCTGGAAAAAATATGTTTTGATTCGTTTTTCATATTTTCAAAACTTTAAACGCGTTTTTGCCCTAGCAGATCACCTTAAAAGCCTACAAATGCCTATATATCACAGTGAAACTGTGAGTTGTGTAAGTTAGGTCATTCCCTATTCAGAAAGGTGTTTTGCGTCAAAAACGGACACCAAAAAACCCCTAAAACACTGTTTACGGTAGAAACACTATTCACTGCAATTTTAGGGTTTCTCTCTTAAACTGTGTTTGTTTGGTTATTTTCTGAGCTAGATAGGTTCGTGTCTTTGTTATGAGAATTAACAAATTTTTCATAACAAAACCAAACATAAATACTCAAACCCTAAAGAAATAACCAAAATTGCGTCATACCTAAATTACTTGATAAGTTTCTTCAACAAATAGAATCTATCCTGTAATTTGTTTATGATGGCACAAGATAACACGTAATTTGTGTAAGCTATAAGTAATCTCTTGCCACAAATGTGTGATACTTAATTAAGGAAGCTTGCATATGTTATTTGTTAGTTTTGTGAATAAAGTTAAATGAAAAAACTGTTTTCTCTTAACAAATTGAGAATCGGTTTCTTGTAAAGTAATTATGCTTTCTTTTGCAAATCCTTACAGCTTTGAACACTCCCTCAATCAATTTCTCGCAAATTGAAAGATTCACTGGATCAAACTTCAAAATATGGACGTTTGATTTTCTAGTTATTCTCGGAATGAATGAGATCATTTATGATCTCACTCATAATTATATTTAATTTAAGTTAGCCATTTCGCTTATGTATCTTGTAGTACAACTCCTAGAGCTTAAGGAAAAAGAAAATCATCTGGCGGTTAATAGGCGCCACTCGTGTCAACTAATCACGAATGGAATTCTAGTAAAGAATATAGTGGAGCTAATTAAGAAGCGAAACGAAGATGAGTTGGAGCGAAAAGGGTTAAGGCGTAGCGACATCGTCGACCTTATGGAGGACCCATAAAGATATACATGGCTGCAAAGGACAGTCTCAGAAGTCTCAGGATCGCTGTAAAGCTTGGTGTATGCGCTTATGGGAGATGACGAAACATCAATAAGCTACTTCGATACAAGAATCTCCTAGTGCAGTCTGTGAAACCTATGCCCCAACGTGAATCACCTGTTGAGATTTTTGACACCACCACTAATAGAGAGATAGTGGTACTTGACCCGTTCCCTACTAGGGAGAACAACACTTTCATGGCAGCACGCTATGACAAGGAGGATTAGATAGTTTCCTGTTGTTTTCATTAAATATTATTGGAGTAGTTGATTTTAAGTTGGATTCAGGATTTATTTTAGAGTTGGATGATGTAGTTTCAGTACCCTAAATAAAGAGAAATTTAATTTCCGTTTCAAGATTATTAAGACTTGGTTTTATTTTGGATTCAATAAAAATGTTTTTGTATCTCAGAATTCAGGGACAATAAAGATGGATTATATTGTCTCAATTACAATAAAGATGGTGAAATTTTAATAGCTGAATCGAGTGAGAAAAAGATTAGAAGTGAAGGAACATACACTAGGTTATGGCATAGAAGTTTAGGGCACTTTTCAAAAGAAAGAATGAAAATTCTTGTTAAGGAACAAATCTTGCCATCACTGACTTTTGGTGATGACAAAATTTGTATTGAATGTGTTAAAGGAAAGCTCATTAAGACTAAGAAGAAAGGTGCAACTCGTAGTAATGATCTCTTAGAAATCATCCACACAGATATTTGTGGACCGTTCCCTCATCAAACAATTGATGGAAATCGTTATTTCATCACCTTTATAGATGACCATTCTCGTTTTGGTTATTTGTATCTCATAGGAGAAAAGTCTCAAGTTTTTGAAATGTTTAAGATTTTCTACACTGAAGTAGAAAGGCAGCTTGAGAAAAAGATAAAGATTGTGAGGTTAGACAAAGGGGGTGAATATTATGGACGTTTTGATGAAGGAGGACGACGTGCTGGACCTTTTGTAAGGTATTTACAAGATAATGGAATAGTTGCTCAGTACACAACGCCCGGAACTCCGCAACAGAATGATGTAGCTGAGAGAAGAAATCGAACCTTGAAGGATATGGTTCGCAGCATGATTTCGAAAACTGATTTGCTTAAAAGTCTATGGGGAGAAGCGATCAAAACAGCAAACTACATACTTAATAGAGTGCCTAGTAAGTCTGTGCCTAAGACACCTTTCGAAATTTGGACTACTAGAAAGCCTAGCCTGAGACATCTTCATGTATGGGGTTGAAAGGCTGAAGTTAGGATCTATAACCCTTAAGAGAAGAAGCTTGATCCTAAAACGATTAGCTGTCATTTTATAGGTTATCCCGCAAGATCAAAGAGTTTTAGATTTTATTGTCCAAATTGTGGTACCCGAATTGTTGAGACTGGTTGTGCAAAGTTTATAGAGCATGAGGAGAATGCCACTAGGAATGAAGATTTTATTTTTGAAGAAGAAGGTGATGTAGCTGTGATTGAGAATGCTGAATAAGATGTTACACTCTTGTTTCCTTTAAGTGAAACTGTTTTGGAAAATCCTTCGTTTGAAGAACCAGTTGATCCACAAGAACAAGCTATACAAAATCTTGATTTGCAAAGGAGGGAAAAGAGCATATGGTTTGCAAACTTGGCAAGGCAATTTATGGACTAAAGCAAGCAAGCAGGAGGTGGTATTTCAAATTTCATCAAACTGTTTCATCTAATGGTTTTGAAGAGAACATAGCTGATCAATGCATTTATCTGAAGAAGTGTGGGAGCTGATTTATTTTTCTAGTGTTGTATGTCGACGATATACTTTTGGCTACAAATGACCACAATTTACAGAAAGACACTAAGGAGCTACTTTCAAACAATTTTGAGATGAAGAATTTGGGAGAAGCTGCCTTTTGTGTTAGGCATTGAAATTCAAAGAGACCGAGCTCGAGGCCTTCTAGGCTTATCACAGAAAACATACATTGAGAGGGTACTCAAGCGTTTTGACATGAGTATGTGATCTGGACATAAAGTTCCGTTAGCTAAAGGAGATTTAAAGAAGGAGCATTGCCCTAAGAATAAAGAGGAAGAAGATGAGATGAGGAACAAGCCATACGCTTCTCTAGTTGGAAGCATTATGTATGCACAAGTGTGTACAAGGCCAGACCTAGTCTTGTGCATTAGCAAGATGGGGAGATTTCAGTCAAATCCGGGAATGCAACATTGGATAGCTAGGAAGAAGATTTTGAGGTACCTATAGAGAACAAAGGCCTATATGTTGATTTACAGACGCACAGAGAATTTAGAGCTTGTTGGTTATGCTGATGCGAATCTTGGAAAAGCAGAGGATGATTACATCTCTATTTTAGGTTTTCTTTTCAAGATGGCAGGAGCAGCTGTTGCTTGGAAGAGTGCTAAACAAACTGGTGTTTCGAGTTCAACCATGTTTTCAGAATACATATCTTGCTATGAAGCCACTTCTCATGCAGTATGGCTAAGGAATTTTATTAAAGACATTAAGGTGGTGGACTCGATCTCTAGACCAATACAGATATATAATGACAACACTGCGGCTGTTTTTCACTGCATGAACAACAAGATGTTGTCTGGATTGAGATGGAGTTTGGTGGAGAGAGAGAGAGAGAGAGAGAGAGAGAGAGAGAGGGCAACAGGCGAGAGAGGGAGCAGAGGCTGGAGAAAGAGGGAGCATAGGGACCTACAACTTTTTTTAAAAAAACAAAACCATTTTTTTTTTCAGATTTTAAATGTGAAACTATTTTTAAAAATATTTTTTTTATTTAGATCCACGTGACATTATCTCATTGGATATGCGGGCACCACATACATGCCACATTATCAATTTAACAGAAATTTTGACGGAACCTAATAGCAGTACCAAATTGATGTGTGATGTGCAACATAAAGGACCAATAACAGAGTCTCCCCTGAAAAATGCTCAAACCAACAAATTTTCACATGTAAACAAAGTCACAAATTAAAATTCCCCAAATGTTCAGCACGCACAAGTTAAGTTCACATACAAAATAGCTATTTCGGTTGACTTCAAGCCTTACAGGGATTCTGGACTATATTAGAGCATAACTATTTCAGTTAAGTTTACAGTCAGAAAATTATTTACAACAAAGTAAACGCCTACACGAGAGAGAAGAAGGAAAAGTGGTTGATGGTGGAAGGCCCTCAAGTGGTTGTCTGGTACTCGTCTACTGCCTGGAAGGAGGCGCAAAACAAAGAAAGTGTGAGTAGACAAAAAATTAAGTGTTAAACATAGTAAGAACATGTTAACCCCACCATTTAAAAACTATTGGCAAACCAGTTATAATTTATGCTATGTTCGTACAAGCAAATAAGATTCATACATAAGCATAATATATCAAACAAAGGACAAATCACTAATTTCAAAATAAAATAATTTCTCAAACTGTAAATACTTTCCACCCAGATGTATCCCATAGAAAATCCGTCAATTCCAACAGTGTACCATCAATTCCAGGTATCACACATGTGGCCACATGTGTGATACATCCTGAGACGCATTCCTCGCAGCACACGGCTCTGACATCCCTGAGACTCTTGGCGCATGGTCATACGTGCACAGACTTATCCAAAGATAACCAAATCGTCCGAAGACAAACCATTTCCTGAAAGCAACTGAGATGTCCGAGGACATCATAAAATCCGAAGGCAACCAAAGGATAACTAGGTGGTTTTGAAAACTTTTCCAAAACTTTTCTCAAATCCAGTTCTCAAATCATTCTCAATTTCTTGAACTAATCTCACTTATCAATAATAATAATAATATAACCTTTTCTTAACCAAAATCAAATGTTCGGAAAGTAAATACCATAAATAATCTGTTCATAAAGCGTTTCATAAAACCATCATAGTATGAAAAATCATTATAAAATAAATGTCCACTCATTGTGAGTCCAAGCTTGCTTGACCCTTTGAAGGTCCCTCTGATTGAGCACGTGAAGTCTGAGTGCCTAAGGAAAGAATATAAACTTTGGTTAATAAAAAATTTCGCCTCAAACCCTTAATCAAAAACCCAATTCCCGGAATTTACAAAGTGTGTGCACAACCTTGAAAGTTTGTTACAGATTCAACCAAACCCCTTTAACAAGTCCCAAGAGTTTCATTAAGTTTTGACAGTCCGACTGTATCGAACCCAAAAATATTCAATAGGCAAATTTTAGTATACTACTCAATTGATCGAATTTAGCTTATCTGAGCATACCGTGGTTAATTTTAGGGTGATAATAGTTTTTCGACACCTGGTTGACGCGCCACCAGGTGCTACCGCCAACGGTGGGTGCCATGAGAGATTTCCAGCAACTGAAAAATCTCCAAACCACCAGTTCTAGCACAATTTAAGGAGTGTTTTTAGTTCTTGGACCCTAGCCAAATAGTGGTTGGATTGGCATGAAACATGGCCAAAAGCGCAGGCCAAAATGGGTCTCCAAATCAATCCTTCAAATCACAAAATCAACCCAAACCAACTACAAAAATAGGTAGATCGTGGAACAAGGATGAAAATCCATACCTTATTCGACAAAATCAGTCGTTGGCGTCAGGTGGAGGTTATTGAGTTTGTTTCAGTCCAAAATCCGACTATTCTTCGGGTTTTTGAGTTCGATTGAGGGATGGGTTAGGTAGAGGAGACTTAGACAAAGCTTTTGTGGGTGGTGGCGTCGCTTGGAACGACCGGACGGCGACAAAATTCACCAGAGAATACGAACAGCAAATAGTGACTGTCGAGAAGAAGAGTCGCGAGAGAGGAAGAATCGGAAGGGAGGAGAGAGAAATGAGGGAAGGAAAGAAAAAATCTGACTTTTTAACACTTAATTTGCAAAAATTACGATCATGCACTTACACTTCTTTTGATCGTAACTTTCTCATTTTAACTCTGATTTGGGGCCACTACGTGTCTATGAATTCGTGAGCTCATGCATTACGTAATGGAGCCAAGAAATTTTTCCAAACCCTCCAAGAGCAAAAGTCAACCCTAAACCACTAGCATCATGACAGGTCTAGTATATTAGCCCTACTTGTTGCAAGTAAAATTGGATGAGCCTTGGCATGTGCCTTTCCATTTTTTGGGAGGTGGACCGAACCCGGCATCACTGATGCTAGAAGATTCCGGCCAAACTCCAGAGTCAATCACCCCAACAATGATATCGCTTTCAACTGTGCTTCTCTTCACATTTTCATGAAACCCGATGAAGTTCCATGACCTTGTTGTGTGGAGCTTCTGCTTCCCACTAGGGAAAACAGACACAACACCAGCCATTCCTATATATATATATATATATATATATATGCACA
>NW_018921336.1:218570-229509 GCF_002207925.1 Prunus avium
AATTATCCCCACTACTACAAAAATCGCAATAGACGACGGTAATCCACCGTCGTGTATCCGATTTTTCAACAGTCGTGAAATCGACCGACATCTTTTGATGCATAAAACCACGACAGCAAATTGCCGTTGTCTATTAGATGTAAAGACGACAGTTTTTTTGAAAGAACTGTCGTCTACTAGATGTAAAGACGACGGTTTTTTGAAAGAACTGTCGTCTATTAGATGTAAAGACGACAATTTTTTTAGTAAAACAATCGTTGTTTGGTTGTAAAGACGTCGGTATTTGTTAAAAAGCGTCGTTGATTGTATATAAAGAAGACGGTATGGTGTTAAAAGAGTTCATTGATAATATGTACAAAAGACGGTTTTTCCAATAAAACCATCCTTTTATTATCTTTAAATATGTCGTCTAATAAGTTCCCAAGCTGTTACATTTTAGTTTTTTGTTTCCTATGATTATATACAACGATTTTAACTAGAAAACCAATTATAATGCTTTATTAATGAATATTTACACTCAAAAATTATTTCTTTCATAAAACTTAAAGATTCAATAGTTATTACATAGTCAACCAATCTTTATTCTATTACATACATACTTCCTACCTATAATTAGAAATAATGGAGCTCACAAATTCTACTTATTTGATGTTAACTTCATCAATTTGTTCTTGGGTTGACTTAGCTTTGCCTTCTTGCACGTTTTCCAAGTTGTTGGTGTCGAAAAGACCTGCACGAAAGAGACCCCAATACTCTTAAACATAAACTTGTTTAGCAACAACCTAACCTTAGCAAAAAGATCTATGCAGCTCTAGAATGACAGTAGAGCACAATTGGCATAATTGGCAAAGTACCGTCACCATAACCTGTTCTTGTGGTGGCACAATTCCAAGTGCTGTTCCCATCGCTAACTGGGAACTTGATTCCTGGACAACAAAGGAATACTGCTTCCCCCTAATTTTCAGGTGCCATAACTTTGCATTAGAAACACATGAAATAAGGATGAACTTCATCATATAGAACCTCTTTAGTAAAGAAAACGATGATATAATATGAATATATCATACCTGAATTGAAGTCAGCACTATGGCAGTACATAAATCTAATCAGCAATCAATAATACCACAAGTATGGAAGTATCTATGCACAACAAGGAAAAGAAAATTAAAGCCAGACGGAGAAGCAGAACAAGCAGAAAAGAGATCATTGCAATCAATTGCAAATTGACAAGTATTAACAATAGTATAGAAACAACCCAAAACTAGACTTAATACAAGGCCACGATGTCATCTATCTGTAAAGCATACTCACGCTCTGGTGATGGCAAACTTCTTGTGCTTTCCAGAAGAATCCAAATAGACATTGGCCTTGACAACATTCAGGCCAAGGTTCCTAAGCATACTCATTTGTGACCCAATTAATGAAAGTTGAATTATATGTGCAGACATAGACACTAAGACAGATCATTCAAAATATTTAAACATCTATGCAAGAGCAAAATAATAGACAAACAATATTGTTGGAAGCAGTGAGTAATGCTCTATACAGTGTCAAGAAAATTGCAATACTTAAAACTACATTAGATGTTGATGAGCTTCTAGGATCAATCTGTAAGCATTATAAGCAACCATTTTGAAATTATTCCAGCACATAAAGAGAATTTCAATTTCTATAATAAAGCCTGTAAAAGTGGAATAAATTCCAGGAAAGGAAACAATATTAGTAAGAATCCCCAAATATTAAAATGATAACTACCCACTGCTAAAAGAGTAAACTTGAAACTGAACATAAGCCAAATCAAAATCAAAGCAAGGAAATTGTAGAAAATTAGCAGATTGTAACAATTAAAGACATTCGTCCTCCTTTTTGGACTTACTTTCACTTTACTTTCTTCTAGGATGCAGATTGGTCACTTATAGGAAAATTGGAAAATAATTCTATTTGCTGCAGAAAATACTTCCCTTTATTGCTCTGTCAAGTTAAGTGAAATGATCAGTCACAATAAAATGAGTTGATATTGACTGCAAAGCTCATACTAATGGCAAGCTGATATGCAAAAGATTGCATATTCAGGAATTCTTTTAAACCAAAATATACAAGTTGATTAACTTATTAAGACTTCTTTTTTGGACCAATACAGGGAAAAATTACAGCTAACAAAAAGCAAAAGCACTTACGCTCCTATCCCATATAGGTATTGGATTGGAATTGTCTGTCTATGGCCATTGGCCCCTATTGTATATATCAACTTTCCCCTATTGACAAGTTCTTTTGGGGAGATAGGTTCATTGATGGCAGCCAGTGAATCGGCAAGGGACTTAGCATGACGAAGGTAAGCATCAATGGGTTGAGAGCTTTTTTGCAAATCCATAAGTTGAAAATGAAGAGCATATTCGTTGGCCATACTGGATTGAGAGAAGTGGCGTTGGAGACATTCCCAGAGATCTTGGGTAGAGGTGCAGCCAACGGTGAGAGAGAGAATAGACTCAGAGAGTGTACTAGTGATGTAGCTAACAATGAGTTGGTCTTGTTGGTACCACTGAGCATGGGCAGGATTGGTTTGGGTAAGAGTGGCGGTGGTGGTTGTGGATGTTTCGGTGGAAGAAGTGGAAGAAGTGGAGGTTTGTGCAGAAGGTTGTTTATGAGTGCCATCGATAAATTTCCAGAGGTCATGACCGACAAAAAAAGGTTTGAGTTGGCGGAGCCAAAGAAGATAGTTGGAGTCAGTAAGCTTGATAAAATGAGAAGAGTTTGGGCTAGGGAGGGAGATGGTGGATTCAAACGAAGCCATGAGGTGGACCTAGAGGAGGATTGGATCGAATAAGGGAGAGGGAGGAAACCCTAGGTTAGGCTGATACCATGTAGAAAATATATTTCCTTGTATTTGATAGATTACACAAAGTCCCTATTTATGCTAGTACAAGATATCTACTTAAGGTAGGAAATAATATAGACATGAATACAATTCAATTTATAGCAGGAAAGGCTAATTGGTAGGAGGAGATTGTGAAGTTGACTTCTGTGTAGGCTAGGAAAGGAAAGCTGCGTTAACACAAACATCTTAAGCTTGCAGCTGATCTTGGGATATCTAACCTCATTGTGGAAATGGATTTAGCAACTACTGTAGAGCTTATTCAATCTCCTGATATCATTAATTTCCACCCTCTTGCTGGTGTGATCTATAGCTGCAAGGAATACATGGATAAAATCAATAACTGTGTTGTCAGATATATTTATCATGAGAAGAACTGTGTTGTCGACTGTTTAGCAAATTCAAGTTACAATGGTGATCTGGGAGTTCATCTCTTTGATAATGCCCCTGAGTGGGTGGGCTCAACTCTCGCAGATGATAGTGCTGGGGTTCACATAACCCGTCTAGTCTGTATTAATCTTATTTAAGTATTGTTTCTAGGTCTTGGCCCCCTTAGCTCATTAAAAAAAAAAAATTAAAAATGAAAAAAAAATCCCCATGCGGATAAGAAGAAGATATGAATAATATATATATGTAGTAAAGTCATTTTACCAGCATCTATATATATAATTTTCAGCCAATACATGATTTTAAAAACGTTCTTCAGAATAGTTGCACCAAATCATTGCAGCAATATATTCGCATTTCAGAATTTTTCAAACACTTCTACGCTACGATGATATCGCTTTTTGTTGATATTGTTGGACACTGTTTCAGGGAAACCACGAAAGTTGCCATGACCTTGTTGTGTTGTGTGGAGACGGAGCTGCTTCTTTCCGCTGAAGCGGGAAAAACAAACACAGTACACCTTCCTTCCACACTAGCCATCTTTTGTGCTTCTTCCGCCGTCAGCCTTGCTTGCACTACACCCGTTCATTGAAGGAAACTTCTCTTGTCTTGTAGCTCTACTCCAGCACTGTAGTGATTCTTAACCTCCCAATGGGGACCAACTCCAAAATTAAGCTAATTGATCACCAAATGTAATTCAAAAGAAAAGGAAAAGAAAAAGCACAACAATGAGGTTATAGCTCAAGTAAGTTTTTCAGTACAAACGATTTGGGGGAGAAGGGGTTTACATAAATATTCATTGGATGCCGCTGGGAGCTTTCAAACCACAGCAGTTGTAGCTCAATTAGTTAAAAACAGTTTACCCTTACATTTGAGACATTTAAGAAGAAAAAAAATGGTAGCAGTAAGTAACTTCATGCACGTTGAAGGAAGTTGAGGTTCCACCCCAAAACCAATTAGCAATGGGGGGAGTAGCCCAACTCCTTATAAGCCCTTGCAAGGTTTTCTAACTTTCTAATGTGGGACATTTTTACCTTCACATTCTCATACGCCCCTGCATGTGACGAATTTTCAAGCCTAACACGTGGACAACACATATTGGGTGACGTGGAGCACGTGTGGCCGTTGGGCTTTCACACGTAGGCTAACCCACTCTGATACCATGAAGGAAGTTGAGGTTCCACTTGAAAACCAATTGGCAAGTTGGCTTGAAACCGAAGACTGGGATGAGTGTGGTAGGTCAGGCGTGTCCACAGGGTTTGGAGAAAGGATTGGATTGGGTATGTTGGATGGGTCGGCTGAGTTTGGGCCGGGAGCATGGAAGTCATCTGTGTTGGGGCCGACTGGGCTTAGAAGAGAAGATGATGTCTCAGAGTCTTGTGGAAGAGGGAGAACAATCATATCTGGTTGATGCTCTTGGGGATGGGCACTAAATGGAAAAGCATTTTCATGGAAGACAACATCTCGGGAGGAAAAAAACTTATGTGTGGTGAGATTGTAAACCCGATAGCCCTTTTGACCAACAGTATAACCAACAAAAATGTAACGGCGAGCTTGTTGATCAAATTTATGTGAAGGTGTGAGGTTAGTGGCATAGCAAAGGCACCCAAAAGTACGGAGATAAGTATATGTGGGTGGCTTTGTGTGAAGCATTTCGTATGGTGATTTGTGAGAAAGAAGAGGTGTAGGTAGGTGATTGATCAAATAACAAGCCGTTTGAATACTTTCCCCCCAATATTGTAAAAGCAACAGAGAGAGAGATATTCTCTACAGCAATCTCCTTATTTTTCTAACATGGTATCAGAGCACCATCCCTGGTGACTCTGAAAAATCCAATTGCTTCCGAAACACATCATCATAATGGGCGAGAACAAGAAATCAACTGAGGCAGTTCTCACAAATCCTTCAAATCCATATTCCTTACATAGCTCGGATCATCCGGGGATCGTTTTAGCTTCCCAAATACTCGAAGGAGACAACTATGGCCCATGGAGTCGTTCTACAACAATCAGTCTTAGTGCAAAGAACAAGATCGGTTTCATCAATGAATCGATCAAACCTCCTTCTCCAAAAGATGTGAAATTTCCTTTATGGCGACGATGCAATCACATGGTCCTTTCATGGCTTTTGAATTCCATACATCCAAACATCGCAAACAGGGTCATATACGCGAACACTGTAGCAGAGGTTTGGTCCGACCTGCGAGAGCGCTTCTCTCAAGGAAACGACTCACGCATATACCATATGAAAAGAGAAATCGTAAAGCACATACAAGGACAACAATCCATCTCAACCTACTACACCAAGTTGAAGGTGTTATGGGATGAGTTGGGGGTCCTACAATGAACCAGCAACTTGCACATGTGGGGGAATCAAAAAGCTCAACATGCGAGAAGAGAAGGAGAGAGTTATGCAGTTCCTCATGGGATTGAACGAAGCCTATTCTGCAATACGTGGATAGATTCTGTTGATGGATCCGTTGCCAGACACACGAAAAACATGTTCTCTTGTTCAAACAGGTTGAGGTATCCCTTAATCGTGACAATCTTAACCACCATGCCATGAGCGTGACAAGCAATAAAGAGGTTGATGCATCATCTCATCAATCATACAAGGGAAAACCACCCCTTCATTGTTCATACTGTGATCAAGATTGTCACAGTGCTGAAACCTGCTATTATTTACATGGGTTCCCATCTGGCCACAAATTGCATGGCAAGTCGGTGAAGCCACCCAACTGAAGGAAACCAACGACTAATCATGCCAAGCCAAAGACAGAGAGTGTCAAGAATTCAGACACAAGTCACAAGACTCCAACCAGCGATGATCCCAAATTCACCACAGAGGAATACAACCAACTGATAGCCATGCTTCGGAAAAACAATGAATGTAACCCATAACACTATGCAAATACCACAGGTATTACTACACCATCATCTCCCGTGACTCATGTAGCTCCACACTCAAAATTATGTTGGATTATTGATAGTGGAGCCACAGGCCACGTGACTTCTTCCGTTGAGTTAACAAATCCACAGCTTTTGCCCAAGTCATCCACCATTCAATTGCCCGATGGTGGTCAGACACACATTGAGTCAATTGGCTCATTACTAGTTACACCACACATTAAACTTGATGAAGTGCTTAAAGTTCCACAATTTCAAGTTAATCTACTATCAGTCAACAAATTGACACATGCATTGCAATGTATAGTGATTTTTTTTCCCCCATTTTTGTGTTGTGCAGGACGCTACTATGGGGAAGATGATTGGCCTGGGCAAGCAATTTATTGTCCTCTACTACTTGGCACAAGACCAAAACCTAATCCTAGCTCACCACATCCGGAAACAATCCAACCTTTGGCACCAACGTCTTGGCCACCCATCCACCAGACCTCTCCAAGTTCTCACCAAGACAAATTCTGAAATTTCTTTCAATTCCAGTCATGTTTGTGACATTTGCCCTTTAGCCAAATAGACTCGTTTATCATTTCCATCTAGTTCAATTTCTTCTCATGCACCTTTCGATTTAATACATTGTGATACATATATGTATATTTATATGAATTCCATGCCTTTCTGGTATCCGGATGAGTAGCAGAATGAGTGACATCTACTAGCAGAGTACATGTGAGGCTGAGAAGGAGAAACCACACTACAAGGAAAAACCCTTTTCGTGACCATGTATGCAAATTCGGCATCATATACCAAACCAGGATATGGAGCCCTGATAGGGTTTATCTAGCTAGCTCTGTATGCAAATTCGGCATCAGAATTAAGATTGGCATTCATGGGTTTAGCTGGAAAAAAAGAGAGTATCATTTGTCATACAACCCCAATGAAGTCCCATGACCTTGTTGTGTGGAGCTGCTTCTTTCCGCTGGGGAAAACAGACACAACACCATCCTCACCAGCCATTTTTCGTGCTTCTTCCGCTGGGGGAGAACGACAATCATTTACTTTTGCCATCTTGAATCCCAAATTTGAATTAGACTATTCTTTTTAAAAAGAAAAACTAATGAATTAACTCATTTATTATTCAATATCTCAATTTTGAAATAGATTAATATTTAAGAGTAAACCAGAACAACAAATGACTCACTAGAATACTGGTTTGGAGCAAATGCTTCCTTTTAGGAAAGGTCCTGGGTTTGAGTCCTAGCATCCGTGTATTATGTGTGAGTTTAATATATTATCAACCCTCTCAATAGGAAATGTTCTAAAAAAACAAAAACAAAAACAACAAAAACAAGGGATGAGATTTGCATGGTATCACTCCAAACATGTACAATAAAATAAAAGATACATTTCAAGTTTCTGCATCATAGTAAAGTCTCATCACTCATAATCGATATATATTAAATATTAGAGAATCTGTCATTTGATCCTCAGTAGTGCAATTTGCTTTTTCTTCTTACATCAATACAGGATTACATGATCCATGCACCACTTAATATATAGCATAGACAACAATGGGGCTCCTGACTTGGAAAGTACCATCATCCCACACCAGAGAAGCAGAGACACTGGATTTGTGATGAATTGACCCTTTTACCGTGACTTGAAAGGATAGCTTCTGCCCGAGAGATGAGAACGATAGAATGCTTGGATTAACTTTGATTTCGAGTCCTTTCGTTGCACCAATCACTTTAGCTTTATACGTGGACCCTTTTGATCCAACATTTGTGGCTGTCCTATTGAAAACCCCACTGATGGAGTTTGGATTCGAGGAGGAAAGTGCCAAAGAAGGATAATTCAAATGATCACTGAGTGCTCCATAATTAGTTTTTGATGAGCAGCTACTCTTGTGCCCGGTAATAGATTACAATAATTTGGTACTATAGCCTTGTGCACACAAAAATTCTATGTAGTCCAGTTCAGTAGCATCATATACCAAACCAGGATATGGAGCCCTAACAGGGTCAATTTGGCCAGCTCCGTATGCAAATTCGGCTTCAGGGTTAAGATTGGGACTCAGGGATTTAGCTGCAAATCATTACAAATAATCCAAGATATACGTGGTTAGGCTATACAAAAATTGTTCGTAATTAAAAATAACTGATCACGTTTATACACAGCCCTACCGGTGGTGATAAGAGCGGATTGGATAGCAGCAGGAGACCAATTGGGGTGAAATGATTTGACGTATGCAGCTACCCCAGTGGCATGTGGGCAAGCCATTGATGTCCCTGAGACGAAATTGTATGATGCTACTCTGTTATCTCCTGGAACAAACGAAACAGGGGCAATTGGAGGAAATGCTGCCAAAATAGAAGCTCCCGGAGCAGCTATATCTGGCTGCAACATAACAAGGAGAAAAATTAAGGAAAGATGAAGTGCTGCAGCCTAGCTAGCTAATTATATATAAAATAAAACAGTCTTGAGTGTTCATCAAGTTCCAAGTATTACGTACATACCTTGAGAATGTTAGGAGTGACCGGATTAGGACCCCTTGATGAGAAGGATGGCACATATGGGGACAGTGTGTCAATACCCTCAGTACTTTTAAAAATGGTTGCAGTTGGGTTCCTACAAATTAATCATTAAAATATTCAAAATCATATATAAATTAGCTTAGCATTATTCTGATCTGTTTTAGCTTAAAAGTTACAAATAATATTTGTGTGTACCTCGTTGAGTTAATGTAATAGTAAATACTGTTACCACTATCCAAACCAAGGCAAGAGGCAGGCATGGGAAGAGGGTCAAGCACATCTGCAACAGGTCGGCTTTGCAAAATAACTCCAACTGCACCTGCAAAATAGGCCCCATACCCAGTCGTCCCATCGCAAAGAACAATCTTGCCCTTCACCAAATTGTGGTCTAACGTGCCTGGATAGCATTTCCTGTATTATTGCAACATATTATTATCAGACTGAAACTATATCTCATAAATATTACACAACGTGTATAATTGTATTTACTTAGATGTAGACTCGTCGTAGCCTGCTTTCCTATTGGGTGCGTCTCCAGCAAATATTAGAGGATAGAACTTGTCCTTGAGGTCAAATGTGTTTGGTACAATTCCCTACATACGCCAATGAAGCAAATTAATATATTAATTCAATTGATTAAGTGAGGGCAGGTTAATTAGCTATAGGTTCTATTAATTGTACCTCATAGATTTTTTGGTTACCCAATTGGACCTTGGTAACAAACTTCCGATCTATGGTGGTTGCAGCCACAGAAAGACACCATGGCGCAAAGCTTGTGACGGTCTTGAGGTGTGGACCTTCGTTCCCAGCAGAAGTGGAAGTCAGAATTCCTTTTCTTAAAGCGTGAAAGGCTCCAATGGTAACTGGTGTCCTGAAATAATCGTCCGGAGAAGCCGGTCCGAGGGAGACAGATAGTATGTCGACACCATCCGCGATCGCATCATCAAATGCCGCTAGAATATCATCGTCACTAATACCATCCAACCAACCTACTTTGTACACCGCAATACGTGCTGATGGAACCCCTCCTCTTGCTGTCCCTGACCCCAAACCAAATAGGCTTGCTTTGCTAACTAAGTTTCCTGCCGCCGTTGATGTAGTGTGGGTTCCATGGCCATCCGAGTCTCGTGGAGACTTGATGTCACCTTCGACGAAAGGTCTACCATTGTGGTAATACCGTGCTCCAATGATTTTACTGTTTCAACATAGCAACAGTACGTCAGTCAATTATCACATAAAACGGATAATTTTTACGTTTATTATCTACCAACATGACAGGTCTAGTATATTAGCCTTACTTGTTGCAAGTAAAATTGGATGAGCCTTGGCATGTGCCTTTCCATTTTTTGGGTGGTGGACCAAACCCGGCATCACTGAAGCTGGCAGATTCCGGCCAAACTCCAAAGTCGATCATCCCAATGATGATATCGCTTTCAACAGTGCTTCTCTTCACGTTTTCATGAAACCCAATGAAGTTCCATGACCTTGTTGTGTGGAGCTTCTGCTTCCCACTAGGGAAAACAGAGACCACACCAGCCATTCCTATATATATATATACACACACACACAAGCTTCCAGTAAGATATAAACTTATAATGGTCAGTACTTTTTATGCAAATTGGAAAGAAAGCTCGATCCACAACCAGTCATTTTCTGAGCTTCTTCCTCTGTTAGCTTTGCAGCAAAGCCATTGAAGCTTCTCTTGTAGCTGTACAGTAGGAGAGGTTCTTGTTCAATATTGCTGAACAAAAACATAAACGTTAACTCAAGTTAGGAATTATATAGGGACTAGCTATAGTTTACTAAATTGCAAATCATATCCTTGTAATGTTAATTAGTTATATAATTGTCACCAATTAATCATCTAGAAAACTCGTTAATCCTAACAAAAAAAGGCAGTAAACTTATATTATATATGTGATAATTAACCTGTTGCCAACTACGTTTTGAATCATGTTTACATGGAGAGGCAATGTTGTAGTGGTGGGAATGTCGAGCTTTGGCTTGTCCCCCATGTACACAATATAAACCTGCGATTAATATAATAATAATAAACGTTATTAAGGGGCCGTTTCATAACTATTTCAACTTTAGCTTTTAGTTTTTATTTTTTGTGCTAGAGTATAGAGGAAAATGAGAATGAGAATGAGAGTGAGGATGAAATTGAGAGAGAGGATGAGAGGGAGGATGAAATTGAGGAGTAACAATAGTGAAAACAATTTGAAATAAATTTCAGTTTTTTTTTT
>NW_018921336.1:236974-254141 GCF_002207925.1 Prunus avium
TACAAAGGCTTTAGATTGTTATAAAAAATATACAAAATATAGTTTTTCTTTTCCGTAAAGCCAAACACAAAAACATTATATTATAAATAACATATAAATAAATAGGAAAGCTTTTAAGGTATAATGAAATTGAAGAAAACAAAATAATAGGTAAGTAAAAGGAAAATAAATAATAAGTAAGAAGGTGAGTTTGGTATAGTGAAGCACGTCAAAGACGCTGTTCTAAAGCCTTTGTAGCCTTCCTACGTGCAGGTACTGACGGTCTACAAGAGTCCAAGATATAACCCCTTGTACACAAACTAAAGATCCGCTATGAGCACGTTCATAGATGGATATGGGTATCCAAGTCACAGAACCATTGCCAAAATAATAATATAAAGCAGAGAATATATATAAAAGTAGAAAAGAAGAGAATTAGTTTATGGTGGTGATTGTGGTATGTGATATTCTGATGCTGTATTGTGTGTGTTTCAAATGTGAAGGAGGAGTGGCCTTTTATAGGCATCCAAAAACATGTAACCTTCACCAACCAAAAAATTAAGGCATTCACCAACCAGAAATAAAACCTGAATATTAAATATTTATAACCCCCCACAATAAATAAAATAAAAGAGCCAAATAAATAAATAAATAAAATGGTTAAATTTTTAAAACCTTTTAAAATTCCAACAAAACCCAATCCCCAATATGAGGTTTTACATGCTTCTGATGGTGGGTTGGGAAGAAATGACAATAAAGCCCCTATCAAACTAACGGAATATGAGGTATACAATTATGCATTGATAAGAGTACTGGTATTTCCACCCTCTTGTCTTAGTTTCCCACCCACTTTATCTTTTCACCCACCATATAAATTTGAAAAAACACAATCCTATCTTCCCACCCACCATTATCCTTAAAATACCCTTTAAATTATTTCAAACAATTAAAAAAATAAAAAATCAAAAAGAAAAAGAACCATCAACCACCTCCCACCGCCCCTCCCTCTTCGTCTTTGTTTATCTTTTTCTTCTCTCTCTCTCTCTCTCTCTCTCTAGAAAACAAGGAATATATAAGTTGATTGTGGATCTACCCATAAGTTGACTGGGTTCAGTTGGACTTGCGATCCATATCCCACCAGCAAGTCTTATTTGCAAATCCCTTCCGCTCGTATAATTGACTGATTCGTGGTGGGAGGCGTCGACCAAGGGAGGTAGTGCTGGGTTCGTGATGGCTGGTGGTTTCTATACAATCTTTTATTTTTTAGATTCTTTTATTTTTTAGATTTTTTTATTCTTTTAATTTTGAGGAAGATGGAGATAACCCACGGAGGAAGGAATATAAATAGGATCATGCTAGGGAGACCAACTTGTGTACCAACTCTCTAATAGAGGTGGAGCCCACCAATACAATGGGTCCCACGCTCTATTAGAGAGTTGGTATCCAAGTTGGTCTCCTAAGTTGGTCTCCCTAGTATTTTCCATATAAATAAAGAGGGAGTTTTCAAAGTCCGACTGAGGGAGTGTTTTTTGTGTTTGGTCGAAGAGTCCGACTGCACGAGTTTTGATGAAGTTATTAGTATTTTAATGCCTATCAGGTAATCCGGTCATCAAATGATAGCCGTTAGATTCAACGAAAATGAAATAAGCGGTCAGATTAGGCTATCCACTTGGAGTATGCAACTTCCTAAGAAATACCGCAAACCAAACTGTCAAAGCTAATGCCAGCTTTCATTGGTACCACTAGCTTTAATTCTTATTAATAACATTTTGGAGTCAAAATATCTATGTTCGTTCCACACTTCATCTTTACTGTACAAATAGACCCAGTTTCTAATTCCTTCCTCAATTGCAGAAACACTAAGCCCCAACTTCCACCGTCTGCTTCCACTGCCGTTGGGCTCTTGGCGTCGTCCCACCAAAGCTACCGCCGCCTATTAGTGTGAAATATCTCAAATTTCAAGTCAGTTTTTAACCCTAAGCCCCAAGTAATGATATATAATGTATGATGTTTTTAATTTAATTGAAATTAGTATGTATAGAATTAATGATTTGTTGATATTGATTTCACTTATTGGAACATTGATGATTATTTGTGTCGTCATTGATTAATATGAGTTTGCTTTGAGACAATGTATTTCTTCTTCGTCTTTTTTTTTTTTGTGTGGTAATTTTTACACCTTGACTTCTCATAGTGAAATCTTGGATTCACCACTCTATCTATATATTAAGAAAATAATTGAAAGTACTTATGTTTATAAAAATGGGCGGCTCTGAGATTTTAGATGTCTTATGCGAAATGAGCAATGAAACATCCTAGTACAAAGACTTCAACGAATATATTAGAATTCAACCATATATATTATTGCATCATTATTTACTTCTATTTGTCTTGATCTTATGAGAATGAACTCATCGATTTAAAGATTTTCTTCAAGAAAGGGAACTAAAACTTTGAGAATTTAAAAGAGAGAAATGGTGAAACTTGCAAAAGAAGGCTATATGGCTTATGCAGGCCAGGTTAAAAAAAAAAAAATTTGTACTTTGTATAAGGGTTGGACTATGTTGTATAATTATATTTACTGCGTCTGGTCTGGAAAATTTCTTTTCCGTTTGCAATGGCAAACCTTATGTGGTACTAGTACAAAATTGGTCAAAGGACACTGTTTTCTTTTTGTGCTCTTGGACTTTTAAAGCACAAATTAATTACCACGTTTTACAATTAAATATTTGTGCTTACATATTTTACTCTCGCACACCACTGTTTTTTGGGTGCTCTTATTTTTTTGATACGGTTAGTTAAGTATTGAAACTTTTTATTAAATAAGAATAATATAGTAAATTAATATTTTTTTCATGTTAGAAAAATTTGAAAATAAAAACCAAAACAAGAACATATTTATTTTCATGGGACACAACTTCTCTTTTGTTTTGTTGGATTCTCTTTCTTAATTCTTAAATAAATAATAAAAAAACTCAATTGGACCTAAACTCAATAAAATAACATTAATATACATAATATAATATTTTGAATGCCCTCTTAAAAGTGGGGCCCTGTGCATGTGGTGTGAATTTTCAACTTTGTATCAGCACGAATTATTATTTAATTTTTTTTGTGAGAAGAAGCAGAATTTAGCATTAATTATTATTTTATTTTTGTGAGAAGAATCAGAATGTAGCATGAATTATTATTTTATTTTTGTGAGAAGAAGCATAATTTAGCATTAATTACTCTTTTATGTTTTGTGAGAAGTAGCATAATTTAGCATTAATTATTTTAGGACAATTGTTTTCAGATATTGAAAGCAAAGCATATATATCTACAATCATGGAAGGTGACAAAGGAAAATGCAGTAAAGTTGATGGTGAGACTTCGTTCGTTCTTATAAACGATGGACCCACTGTTGAAGAATTGAAATAGAACATAGAAGCGAAGCTTCGTCCCGATTCACCCTTGCTTTCTTCTTGCTGCATCTTCAAAGTTCCCGAGATGATTCGGAGACAAAAGAAACAGGCCTATGAACCCAACATTGTCTCCATCGGAACCTTCCACCGCGGCAATAAAAAATTCCAACTCTTTGAAGATGTGAAACGTTGGTATTTATATTGCCTTCTCGACTCATCCAAGGATGTGAGTTTGGAGAGCTTGATCAAAGTCATCATGGAGTTGGCCAAAAGCGCCCACGACTGTTACGCAGTAGACCCGTTGGTTGGTGATCTCGATCAAAAAGACTTTGTAGAAATGATGATACTTGACGGTTGCTTCCTGTTAGAATTATTTCGAAAGGCAATTTACTGTGACCTAAATGAAGACGACCCTGTTTTCAACATGTCCTGCATGCAGCAACATCTGTACCATGATCTTCTGCTGCTAGAAAATCAGCTACCTTGGTCAGTGCTGGAGTGTTTGGACAACCTAACTGCTAATAGCCCCAGCCAAAGAGGCTACTCCCTCACTTCACTTGTGCTCAACTTTTTCAAGCAATCCGATGCGGATAACCTGATGTTGAACCCCAGCTTCGAGCTCCCATGTAAGATTTTGCACATACTTGATCTGATAAGAGCCGTGATCGTTTCTGGATTAAATAAGAAGTCGCCTGAGGAAGAGCAGCAGGAAAAGAAAGAGCAGCAGAAAAAGAAGGGGCCAAAATTGCCTCAACGGATCCCAAACGCGACATCTCTTTCGGAGGCAGGCGTTCGGTTCAAAAAATGCCAAAACAAGGAAGAGGGAAAGGGAGAGTGCATAATGAACATAGAGTTCAAAAACGGGGTTTTTACAATTCCACCGTTGGGAATTGATGAGAGGATAGAGCCTCTGTTCAGGAACCTCATCGCCTTTGAACAATGCCACCACAGTCGCCTGCACAAGATAACATCCTACGCAGTTTTGATGGATAACCTCATCGACTCTAGAGAGGATATAGATTTTCTTTGTGACAAAGGAATATTGGCCAATTGGTTGAACCCGGACGATGCTGCCCAATTCTTCAACAAGCTTTACGATGACACCACCGTCATATGTTATTACTACAGTGGTCTCTCTGACAATGTGAATGAGTATTACAAGTCTAAATGGCCCAAGTTTATGGAAATATTGAGGCGTGACTATTTTTCTACCCCATGGAGAATCGTCTCTTTCATCGCGGCCTTTATCCTCCTGGTCCTCACCCTAGTGCAGACCCTATATACTATTCAGTGGCCTTAATTAATTTTTGCTTAATTTTTTTCAGTACTAATTACCAACGCTTAATAAGCTTGGATATCCCTATATGTAATAATCTGCTTTTGTGTGTGAGCTTTAGAAACTTGTGAACAGTAGCTTCTGCTAGCCTACTTAATATTTGTGTGTTCTGTTCTGTTATGTTTTGATGAGGGTGTAAAAACCCAGTTATTTTCTAGTAAAGAAACCTTGCTATTCTCTTGCCAGACTTGTACCTACTTACACACCACGTTTGGTCAACGCGTCATTGTGGTCATATGTTGACCCCATAACCTTTGCTCTTACAAGAAGCATAATAGTGTGAAAAGAGTAGTGCTTCCATTTCCATACATAAGAAGAAAAAGAAGATTGAATTGAACTGAATTAACTGACAAATGGATGCAAATGGAGATGGCACTCCAAATTCGTTGACGGGGCAATAGAAGAAGAGAGGGTGATGGATGATGGGTGTGAGTTTGGGTTTGGGTGCATTACACCCAAGAGGCGTAAGAGGATACTCAGTAGACTTGGAGAATCCAAGAGCGTTGATGAGTGCAAAGTAGTTATGATGGCCAGACGTCTCAATGGTGATGTAATTTTGGCAAGGTTTTGTCGTTCCCGGTTACAAGAACATATCTCATGTTTAATACATTTTATTTTTTATTAAATAAAAACTAAAATCTGTAAATTAATTTAAATCAAAGAGGAGGGATATTTCTCACAACACACACAAATGATGTTATCTCTGAGACCTCCTGTCTAAACTTTCGACTCTTTTGAACAAGGAAATATAACCAAAAGTGAGGCCTCATTTATTATATGGCATATCATACTAGGGAACTTTTGTTTCATGTCGTCCGCCCTTCATTGACTCCCAACCAATTTGGGCCCCTTTCATTTATTTTATGCCCTCCAACTCGTGAGCCCTAAAAAGTGACTTGTGTCCACTTCCATCATTTTACTTGAAATTGTTTTAAAGAATGTGGTGGAGCTTGTAAGACGTTGGATTATTCCAATTACCTACTTAAGTGGTCTTCTAATCATCATAGGGTTGTCTTGGGCTCAATATAGATCAAGGACTCAATTACCACTCGGCCCGTAGCCTTTGTATGAGTGTTTAAGTTAAATACATGGGCCACAGGGCTTCCTAATTAAATATGGACTAGGGTTTTTATTTCCTAATGCAATAAGGACTGCTTGAGAGTTTTTCTTGATGGAAGAGACTCCTAGGCAGATGCATATAAAACACAAAGTGCCCCTGCTCAACCGATCAAGCCAATCCACACAAAAGAATTCACCCCATCTAGAATGAGTGTATGAAGGGATCGGATTGAGGAGATGTGCTCTTGTATATTCTTGATGTGTGTTCTATCATGTGCAGTCAATAAAGTTTACAGAGCTCACTAACTATTCATTTGAAGACTCGTTGTCTGAGTGGGTAAAGTGATGATGAAGGTGTTGTAGAAGTGGAGTTCACATATTGGAAGAAATAATTGCACATCCATGGGAAGCCAAGAGGCTTTGCCTATAAATGGACTTCCTCCCTTCATTGTAATGTGACACACCATTAGAGAAGAGAAATGAAAGCACAGGCAGAGAGAAAGGAAGATAGAAAGAAGAGTGAGAGAAACGAGAGCAGAGAGAAATATGAGTGAGTCAGAGATATTGTAAACACTAAAGTTGTAGCTCTATTATTTTACATAGTGAAAAAGTTACTGCTACTGCTCTTCGAGGACGTAGGCATGGCCGAACCTCCTTAAATATTGTATCCCATTTACTTTACGTGCAATTCAATATTCTCACATATACCGTTCATTTTACAACACGCTATCAGCACGAGAAGCTCTCAGGTATAATTTTTTCTGCTGCACTATTATTTATACTACTAATCGTTGTGTTGATGGAAGGAAGAAAAGCAGTGGAGGAGCTGCGGACTGCTAGAGAGAGGAAGCTACTGACTTTTACAAGAGAGAGATATACGAGCAAAGCCACCGAAAAAATGTTTCGATTTAAATTTTAATCCAGATATGGACTTTTCTTTGTGATCAAACATTGAGCCAATAATGTTTGATTTTTCATCTCAGTCGCATATAAAATGTTTAATTTTGTATCGATTTAATACATTTGTTAATCAATTTGTCAATCCTTCCGTTAAAAAATTGACATAGCAAAGTACGTCGACATGAATACACACATATTGCGCCACGTGGAATAATAAAATAACAATAAAAAAATTTAATTAAAGTAAAGATAGAACAGAGGAACTTACAAATTAATTAAAAATAATAAATCTTTCCTTTCTCTTTGCGGCACTGTGGCTGGATTTTGGGAAGTTTTAACAAAATATTCTATGCCCATGGATATTGGTGTGTGATTTGGGTTTATGGTACAACTCTGTAGTTATTTGCTAGTTTTATCGCTTTGTGTTATTGCCTTGTTCAAGTTTTACCCTTCGTTTCCTTAATCTGAAGAAAAAGCCTATGTTGTTGAAAGGCTTTTTATATACTCTGTAAGGAAACGAAAAGCTTTGTTGATTGTTATATGCTGATTGAAAATGACAAACAATTTCAGATGCTGAAGGCACTCCCAATTAAGAAAAAAGAGAGTATGTTGTTGATGTTTATTGCACGTGAGGAGTGATTTGGTTTGCTAATATGCTCTATTTGTTTAAGTTGAGTTATTTAGTTCATCAAATGATATGTTATTTTATACTTCGAGGAATACCTTCTATGTTGGTTATCAATTTTTTTGTTCTTTCGAAATATTTAATTTATGTCATTTACAATTTAAATGAGCTATCCAAACATTGAAATTTTCAATTTCTGTCAATTACAAAATTCGACATACATAAATCCAAACACTGAAATCTTCAATTGCTAGAAATTGAAATGACGGAAATCTAAATTCCGTCATTTTAGAATTTTATGTAATTTGCAATTCCTTTATCCAAACGGAGCATAGCAGAATACAAAAGGTTATGAGAAGAAAAATGAAAATAGAACATTAGATTTTTTTTCGACAAAATAGAACATTAGTTTAATACAAGGGTTTTTATCACAAATGGTCCTTGAGGTTTATGAAATTATCACCTTTGGTCCTTTATGTTTTTGTTCTTACATTATTGGTCCTTTTATGCTACCTCACACATTAATTTTGTCCCTATTGTTAAGGTTCTGTCAAAATTTCTAGTAAATTGATGATGTGGCATGTATATGGTAGCCGCCTATCCAATGAGATAATGCCACGTGGATCTAAATAAAAAATTATTTTTTAAAAATAGTTTCACATTTAAAATCTAAAAAAAAATATTTATTTTTTAAGTTGCAGCTCTGCTTCGTCTCACTCCCCAGTTACCCTCTCTCTCACTCCCTTTGTTCTCTTCCCCTGTGCTCTCCCTATCGCCTCCCTCTTTCTTGCCCACAACTCGATCGCCCCCATCTCCACCCGCAACCTACGCCCAAACCCACCCTCTCTCTCTTTTTTCCTCTGTGGACTGCTTCTAGCAGTGTCAAAATTTTCAAGAAAATATAAAGTTTTTGGATGGGTTTTAATTTTTGTATTTAAATCTCTTTGGTGCGATTGTTTTAATGGTTTCAGTGCAAGCAAAATTTTCAACCACCGCCCACCACCCCTCCCTCTTCCTCTTTGTTTATCTTCTTCTTTTCTCTCTCTCTCTCTCTCTCTCTAAAAAACAAGGAATATATAAGTTGATTGTGGATCTACCCATAAGTTGACTGGGGTTCAGTTTATATGAGATGGATTCGTGGTGGGAGGCGTCGACCAGGGGAGGAAGTGCTGGGTTCGTGATAGCTGGTGGTTTCTGTACAATCTTTTATTTTTTTCGATTTTTTTATTCTTTTAATTTTGACGAAGATGGAGACAACCCATGGAGGAAGGAATATAAACAAAGACTCAGAGAATGTGTCGAAGAGTCCGATTGAGAGAGTTTAGATCCATTTTTTCCGGCGATACGGCTCCGATACGGCACCGATACGTATCCGATACGCCACGTGGCGTATCGTAGACTTTTCTTAAAAGTTGACTTTCCGATACGTCCTCGATACGTCCTTGATACGGTCACGATACGGTCATGATACGGCACCGATACGTCTGGGGGTAAAAACGAAAGTATTTGGAAACTTTGGGGTTGATTTTGAAAGTTATTTAGTATTTGGGGTTAAAATGTAAAAATAAAACATAGAATTTCAGATTGCTTATGTCAAGAGATAGGCTAGGTCTTGGACTTTCATTCAGACAGACGCCAAGCCAACCAAACAGAAGGAGGAAGGAGGAAGGAAGGCTAGGTCTTGTATTTTGTGTGTTTTGTTTAATTTGTGCTTTGTTTATGGAGATTTGAATGAAGTTATGTGTTTTGTTAATGTTTTGAACTTATTATGGATGAAATATCAATTTTCAATTTTTCTATTTATATATATTTTTTAATATATATTATTTTAATCGCCGTATCGGTGCCGTACCCGTATCCTACTTTTTGGAGATTTGCCGTATCGGCGTATCGTATCGTATCGTATCGCCGTACCCGTATCCGTATCGGTGCAACATCGCTAGTAATGCACGAGTTTTGATGAAGTTATTAGTATTTTAATGCCTATCAGGTCATCCGATCCTCAAATGATAGCCGTTAGATTCAATTTAAATGAAATAAGCGGTCAGATTAGGCTATCCACTTGGTGTATGCAACTTCCTAAGAAATACCGCAAACCAAACTGTCAATGCTGAATGAAGGTCTTAAAATTGCGTTTTTGTCTACAATTGGCCCGGATGCCAGCTTTCATTGGTCCCACTAGCTTTAATTCTTATTAATAACATTTTGAAGTCAAAATATCTATGTTCGTTCCACACTTCTTCTTCACTGTACAAATAGCCCCAGTTTCTAATTCCTTCCTCAATTGCAGAAACACTGAGCCCCAACTTCCACCGTCTGCTTCCACTGCCGTTGGGCTCTTGGCGTCGTCCCACCAAAGCTGCCGCCGCCTATTAGTGTGAAATATCTCAAATTTCAAGTCAGTTTTAAACCCTAAGCCCCAATTAATGATAATGTATGATGTTTTTAATTTAATTGAAATTAGTATTGATATTGATTTGACTTATTGGAACATTGATGATTATTTGTGTCGTCATTGATTGATATGAGTTTGTTTTATCAACACTCCTCATGTATAATTGAGACAAGGTATTTCTTTTTGGTCTATTTTTTTTTTTTTTTTTTGTTGTTGTAATTTTTACCCCTTGACTTCTCATAGTAAAATCTTAGATTCACCACGCTATCTATATATATTAAGGGCTTGTTTGGGAGTGATTCTGAATAGACCATAATTACTTCTGGGAAGAAGTATCTTCCACGTGCTTCTCCATGTAATCACTTTAAGTGATTCTGGGATGCTTCTCCATAAAATCACTTAAAACCATTTAAAGTGATTATATGGAGAAGTGATTTTTCATTGAAGTTCTTTTTAGCATATTCAGAATCACTCCCAAACGAATCCTAAGAAAATAATTGAAAGTACTTATGTTTATAAAAGATGGACGGCTCTGAGATTTTACGCGTCTTATGCAAAATGAGCAATGAAACATCCTAGAACAAAGACTTCAACAAATATAATAGAATTCAACCATATATATTGACACATCATTATTTACCTCTATTTGTCTTGATCTTATGAGAATGAACTCATTGATTTAGAGATTTTCTTCAAGAAAGGAAACTAAAATTTTTGAGAATTTAAGAGAGAGATATGGTGAAACTTGCAAAAGAAGGCTACATGGCTTATGCCGACCAAGTTAAAAAATAAATAAATTTGTACGCTGTATAAGGGTTGGACTATGTTGTATAATTATATTTACTGCATCTGGTCTGGAAAATTTCGTTTCGGTTTGCAATGGCAAACCTTATGTGGTACTAGTACAAAATTGGTCAACGGACACTGTTTTCTTTTTGTGCTTTATATGAGTGTTTTTTGTGCTCTTTGACTTTTAAAGCACAAATTAATAACCACGTTTTACAATTAAATATTTGTGCTTGCATATTTTACTCTCGCACGCCACTTTTCTTTTGGGTGCTCTTATTTTTTTTATGCGGTTTTGGGTGCTCTTATGCCCGTGGTTTTATATAAAGAAAAAAAAACAGAGAATTGTAAAACATAAAAAAATTAAAAATTATCATTGGTTAGTTAAGTATTGAAAGTTTTTATTAAATAAGAATAATATAGTAAATTAATATTTTTTTCATATGAAAAAAATTTGAATGTAAAAACCAAAACAAGAACATATATTATTTTCATGGGACACAACTTCTCTTTTTTTCTTGTTGGATTCTCTTTCTTAATTATTAAATAAATAATAAAAAACTCAGTTGGGACTAAACTTAATAAAATAACATTACTATACATAATATAATATTTTGAATGCCCTCTTAGAAGTGGGCCCTGTGCATGTGGTGTGAATTTTCAACTTTGTATCAGCATTAATTATTATTATTAATTTTTTATTAAATAAGGATAATATAGTAAATTAATATTTTTTTCATATGAAAAAAATTTGAATGTAAAAACCAAAACAAGAACATATTTATTTTCATGGGACACAACTTCTCTTTTTTTCTTGTTGGATTCTCTTTCTTAATTCTTAAATAAATAATAAAAAACTCAGTTGGGACTAAATTCAATAAAATAACATTACTATACATAATATAATATTTTGAATGCCCTCCTAAACTTAATAAAATAACATTACTATACATAATATAATATTTTGAATGCCCTCTTAGAAGTGGGCCCTGTGCATGTGGTGTGAATTTTCAACTTTGTATCAGCATTAATTATTATTATTATTTTTTTTGTGAGAAGAAGCAGAATTTAGCATTAATTATTATTTTCCTTTTGTGAGAAGAAGCAGAATTTAGCATTAATTATTATTTTCCTTTTGTGAGAAGAAGCAGAATTCAGCATTAATTACTATTTTATGTTTTGTGAAAGGAAGCAGAATTTAGCATTAATTATTTGAGATATTTAGTCATATACCCATTCTGAGCACTAATAATATAGATAAACCTTACATCATTTAATTTCTATAAACAAACCAAAAAAAAAAACCAAAAATTGACACCTTGCTCTATTGAATTTAATTTTGATTATTAAATTACTTTGATTGAGTGTTTTGGGTTTTTTTATGAGGTTTTGGGATTGAGCTTGTTTTAAGAAATCGATGGCAGTTTTATAATTTATAAGAAGTTAAAAGCCTCTTTGTTATGTTGTAAATGGGTTTTGGGTGTGTTTCTAAAGTTCATTTCATATTAGTTTTTTTAATAATTTGGGCTATATTGAGTATAATAGTGAATCTCCCTAATTATTTTAGAACAATTATTTTCAGATATTGAAAGCATATATCTACAATCATGGAAGGTGACAGAGGAAAATGCAGTATAGTTGATGGTGAGAGTACGTCCGTTATTATAAACGATGTACCCACTATTGAAGAATTGAAAAAGAACATAGAAGCGAAGCTTCTTACGCATTCGCCCTTGCTTCCTTCTTGCTGCATCTTCAAAGTTCCCGAGATGATTCGGAGACAAAAGAAACATGCCTATGAACCCAACATTGTCTCCATCGGACCCTTCCACCGCGGCAATAAAAAATTCCAACTCTTTGAAGATGTGAAACGTTGGTATTTATATTGCCTTCTCGACTCATCCAAGGATGTGAGTTTGGAGAGCTTGATCAAAGTCATCATGGAGTTGGCTAAAAGCGCCCGCGACTGTTACGTAGCAGACCCGTTGGTTCGTGATCTCGATCAAAACGACTTTGTAGAAATGATGATACTTGACGGTTGCTTCCTGTTAGAATTATTTCGAAAGGCAATTTACTATGAGCTACAAAATGAAAACGACCCCGTTTTCAACGTGTCCTGCATGCAGGAACATCTGTACCATGACCTTCTGCTACTAGAAAATCAGCTACCTTGGTCTGTGCTGGAGTGTTTGTACAACCTAACTGTCAATAGCCCAAGCCAAAGAGGGGACTCCCTCACTTCACTTGTGCTCAACTTTTTCAGGCAATCCGATGCGGATAACCTGATGTTGAACCCCAGCTTCGAGCTCCCATGTAAGATTTTGCACATACTTGATCTGATAAGAGCAGTGATCGTTTCTGGATTCAAGGAGACGTCGAGTGTGGAAGAGCAGCCAAAAAAGAAGGAGCCAAATTTGCCTCAACGGATCCCAAACGCGACAACTCTTTCGGAGGCAGGCGTTCGGTTCGAAAAAAGCAAAAACAAGGAAGAGGGAAAGGGAGAGTGCATAATGAACATAGAGTTCAAAAATGGGGTTTTTACAATTCCACCGTTGGGAATTGATGAGAGGACAGAGCCTCTGTTCAGGAACCTCATCGCCTTTGAACAATGCCACCACAGTCGCCTGCACAAGATGACATCCTACGCAGTTTTGATGGATAACCTCATCGACTCTAGAGAGGATATAGATTTTCTATGTGGCAAAGGAATATTGGCCAATTGGTTGAACCCGGACGATGCTGCCCAATTCTTCAACAAGCTTTACGATGACACCACCGTCATGGGGTATTACTACAGTGGTCTCTCCGACGATGTGAATAACTATTACAAGACTAAATGGCACAAGTTTATGGAAACATTGAGGCGTGACTATTTTTCTACCCCATGGACAGTCGTCTCTTTCATCGCGGCCTTTATCCTCCTGGTCCTCACCCTAGTGCAGACCCTATATACTATTCGATGGCCTTAATTAATTTTTGCTTAATTTCCTTCAGTATTATTTACCAATGCTTAATAAGCTTGGATATCCCTATATGTAATAATCTGCTTTTGTGTGTGAACTTTAGAAACTTGTGAACAGCAGCTGCTGCTAGCCTACTTAATATTTGTGTGTTCTGTGTAAGTTTTTCATGTATTTTGTGAGTTAGCCTTTTCATTATTATGAGGTGTCATATAAATAATAAATAGAGTCATATTTAAATTAAGATATTATGAGACTTTTATTCAGATAATGATAAAATAGAATAACTGTTTCATAATGTGGATATCATCCATTATCTCCACGTTTTGGCTAGCAGTTGTCTCTTAATAGGAGAGTCAATTGTATAAAAGGCTTGGTCTCTGCTCTCATATTTAAACGTTCATATTTTGTATGCTTGTCCTATTGAAAGCCTTGACATTTTGAAATACTGAGAGGAGAAGATCATCTTGTATATCTGATTATGGCTAATTCAAGTAAGTCTTATCTCTAATCGTTCTATTGTTTAATTGTCAAATTTGTGTTAAGGTGTGGTTTAAGTGCTAAATTGGTTCAAGATTATTTTGCATACAGTAAACCTAACATGTGGTAGAGCAATCAATTAAGCCTTAAACTCATCTACTTTGGTTAAATTTTATCAAAATTGTGTAATTTATGATTATCCTTGTCTCTTTTGTCTTTTTCCGCTGCATTAATGATTATCCTTGTAAATTTTGTATCATTATATTTCGATGCACTTGTGATGCTACTTGCTGATTATTCAATTCGATCAGTAAACATTAGGAATCAAATTCAGTCTCAATTGATTTGTCTAATGGTTTTTTGATAAATTTTGTTGATTTAATTCAATTAACAAGATTATTATACCGGGTTGATTTTGGGATTGGATGGGTTAATTGCCAATGTGGTTTATCTGATACTTTGCTATTTAAAATCAACTTTGATGCTCAGTTTGTAGTTTATAAACATTAATAGGTAGATTTTCTTCCAAAGAAGTTGTCTACTGGGTTTGGTTATAAACTAATTAATGTCTAGTGAGTCATGGAAAACTTGGTTAGTCTTATTTCATCTCACCCAAAGGTGTTGAATTTGTACTAATTCTTGTACTTCATGCTTGGCTATGCAAATTTTTGTTTTGATAGTTCGTTGCATTTGTAGAGTGATTTCTTGCCTAAAGGTGTGATCAGTTTCTATAACTTAAGTATGCTTATGTTATGTTACTATAATTAAGGGCCTGTTTGGGAGTGCTTCTGAAAGGTCCAAAAGCGCTTTCTAATAACTAAAAGCGCTTATGACAGCGTTTGACAAAAAAGTTTAGAAGCGCTTCTGGGTCATAGAAGCGCTTCCTGGAGAAGCACCTGTTATGTGCTTCTTCAGGAAGCACTCCCAAGTGCTTTTTCACGAAGCACTTTAATTTTTTAAGAAAATTCAAGATTTTTATAATAAAAGCGCTTTTGTTAGAAGCGCTTATGAGTAGAAGTACTTCCTAGAGAAGCATTCCCAAACGAGCCCTAATAATTAATGGCAGGTTTCAATATGTTAAACCTTATTAACATTGAGAAACTAAATGAGACCAACTTCAAGACATGGAAGCAACATATTGATATGAATTTGGGATTACTTGAGTTCACCATAGCTTTTAAGGAGCCTAAGCCAGCAGCCTTGATTGATGTCAGTAGTCATGGAAAGAGCAAATGATATGTCTTTGCTTATAATGCAAAATTCAATGGAAGAGCACATTAGAGGTGGCATTCCAAGCTGTGATCTTGCCAAGGATTATACGGAAGCTGTGGAGGAGAAGCTTAAGAGGTCTGACAAGGCTGAATCTAGTTCTTATCTTACTACACTCACTTCAACCAAGTTTGTTGCCCTATTGGAAGGATGACAGAAAGGAGAGTGAGAGAAACGAGAGCAAAGAAAAATTCTCCAAGAGAAATATCAGTGAGTCAGAGATATTGTAAACACTAAAGAAGTTGTAGCCCTATTATTTTACATAGTGGAAAAGTTATTGCTACTGCTCTTCAAGGACTTAGGTATGGCCGAACCTCGTTAATTATTATGTCTCATTTACTTTACGTGCAGCTCAATATTCTCGCGTATACCGTTCATTTTACAACACGTTATCAGCACGAGAAGCTCTCTGGTATAATTTTCTTTACTGCACTATTATTTATACTACTAACCATTGTGTCGATTTAAATTTTAATCCAAACAGCCAATCATGTTTGGGTGTTGTATTGGTAGATTTGGGTGTTGCGATTCATGTTTGCTTTGTCCATGCATGCGACTTTTATGCTGAAATTTCTTTGGCCTTTTGTGGCCTTTTGTCTGGATTAACCCTACGTGGTTACTATGCTTCCATATTTGTATTACGTACATCTTTGTGGTTATTTTCCCTTATGGTTAATGGTCTTTGTACCTAATTTATGAATACAACTATCCAGTGAAGGCCCTAAGCCAGGGCAAAAAGGGTGATAGCCCTGTTCCCCGGCTCAAGGGAGGGCCCCAACACTTTTTTTTTTATAATTTTTATATGAACTCATATTTAAGTGCTTATATAAATAAATTATCGAACTATAAATTAATTAATGCTACCAACTGTGGTTAAGCTTCATTTTTTATTCAAGTATATATCCCTAGTTCGAATCCTGTTGTATTTTCTAATAGACACAAATTAATGTGCAAACAACCAATTAAAAATACCCGCAAGTGTACGAATCTATTGAGGTATAGATTATGTAAGTACGGGGTCGATCCCACGAAGAACTGTCGGCTTCCTACAAGTTCTAATTTGAGTACGTAAAGAACACTTACTTAACACACCACAAAAGCACAATACAAATTGGAAACTAAAAATGAGTAAAGAAAGGTAAAAGAAAAGAAACAAAACAAGAAACCAAAGAAAAACACAAATAGCACTTTCTATCACCCTTTTATCACCATTTGGACAGATTCATTTCTCTGTTTTTCAACTTTGACCTCTGTTCAGTGTTTGACCTATAACTTTTCAACAGTTTGTCCAAATTTCACATTCTTTATATGGTTAGATTTAGCACAGAAAATGAAAGAACACATTGTGGACCAAAAGTCAAAAACAATTACGGAAACAAACAAAATTCAGTGAAGAAGACACACAACATTTCAAACACACACACACACACACACACACACATTTGGGTGGGGGGGTGCGGGGGGTAAGGAGTCAAGTAACAAGTCTAATTCATATTCAAAGATTGATTCTAGTTAAAGTATGATTAGGCCATGGTGTCTAGTTCTAACCTTGTGTTCCTAATTCCCTATTTTGATCATCAGTTGTCTAACCTAAAATTAAGCATTAGGAACCCATTAAACATAGAAGAACAATTTAAACAACCAAGCATGTATCTAATCCCTGTTGTCGAATGTTCATACATACTCTTCCTATTCATAGTTCAATTTGAATCAAAGCATGGTGTCTACTCTTGATTCAAACCAAGATAGCTAACATACAAATTCTAATGGTGATCAATCATTCAAACAAGTATATTAACTGATAAGCATAATGAATAAGAACATGAATCATGAATCAAACTTCAAACTTATAAACCCAGAATATTCATGTTAGGTTACATCGAAGCCCTAGTTATGAATATAAGAAGTTACATTGAAACTAAAACTTAGATAGAAATGAGAAAACATAAGGAATGCAATAAGAGTAGAAAAACC
>NW_018921336.1:254222-285697 GCF_002207925.1 Prunus avium
CTTGCTCTCTAGCTCCCTAAGCTCTGAAAAGTTGTAGAATAAAACTGATCTCCAGCTCCCAAGTGGTCTGCCCAATTCAATTCCCACGTTCAAAGGCTGATGCAAGATGCCTCTCATCATTCTTGATCTATCTCTCTCTCTCCTCCTTTTACTAAAGTCTTTGTCTCCTTGTCTCCTCCTCATGATGAAGTTTTGTTTTCACAAAGATACTCTCAGAAAATTGCACTCAATCAATTAATTTATTGTTACCAAATGGCATGGTAACAAGTGGAAATAAGATGACACCAAATGGAGGTAAAACTGGCCCAAAACAGATTTCCAGAGCCAGCATCAATTGTTGGATCAGTTGGATAGGCTACACTTGTCCAATGGAGCTCAAATTCGGATATGTTATAGTCAACATCCATTGGAACAAGTTTCATGAAGATCTTCACCTTATCCGAGCACCGGAGCATGTTGATCCAAGGCCAAGTAGTTGACCTACGAAAATGAACAAAAACAGAATTTATAACCAATAATGCATTTTTAGCTCATTTTCATTCTAACCAAGTTAAAATCTATGAAAACACAAAAAGAAAGTAAAAAACTATAAAATGTCAAGAACTAACTCAAAATATTAGGTGAATAACATGATAAATCATGTGTAAAAATGAACCCAACAAATCCCAGCATTGGGATTCCTCTTTTTAGTACTTTAATGGTTTTTTTTCTTTTTTGTCTTCAATCATTTTCTTATATACTAGCCTCTTCGCTTGCGAGAGGCTTTTTTTAAAATTTTAAAAAAAAATTTATTTTAGAATTAAAAAATATAATGGGTAGTTGTGTTCCATAAAAATAGGATCCATATCTGATTTTTCTTTTAATTTTAATTTTTTTAATATGAAAAAGTGTGAATTTACTATATTATCCTCATTTAATTAATAATTTCAATTCTTAATATTTGCATTAACTAAGGGCATTTTATGGTATTTTGAATGTTTCATCATTCTTAGCCTTTTAAAAATATACCGAAAATAAAATTTATTTTGTCTAAGGTCAATTTTTTTTTATTATGGTTATAAAATGTTATATATTTTCTAATATTCTACACACACGTATTTTCTTGGGGTTTGAATACAAGACAAATTCTTGGTTTACAAAATATTTTTTTATTTTCAATGGTTAGCAAGAGACTACGTTTAAAGGAGTTTAAATGAAAAAATATTTTGTAAACCAAGAAATTTTCTTGTATTCAAACCCCAAGCAAAAAAAAAACAGAAGAAAAAAGATAATTTTCCTTGTGTGTGAATAACAAGCATGTAGGCCTCATTCTTTACTTTCACCCTAAGCTCAGGGCCAGCCCTACAACTATCACTTTTCTCTCAAAAACTTTTACGCTAGATTGAATATCATTGTAAATACTAGAAGAAGACTAAGGGCGTTATTTTCGTATGATTAAGTTGTTAATTTTCATATGAAATACCTTTTTTTACTATATATACGTAGATAAAGAAAAAAATTTTAAGGATTAGGCATTTCCTATTGAGAATTGATTGAATTTGTTTTTTCAGAAATGGAAAACATATAGAAGCGGGCAAAATAAATATCGTTTAATTATAAGACGATGATCTTCACACCTTAGAGTTTGGTTTCACCCACAAAAATATAAAGTAGAAACAAAAAGAAAAGTACATAGGAACTAGGATATTGGTCATCGAATGATACTATTAGGTAACTGTTAGAAATATGCCTTAGAAGCCAATCCGAAAATCAAACTTCAAAAGACATAACACTTAATCTAATCAAGCTAATGAGGCCAAAACTTATGCATAACCAACAAAGTGACAAGTCTATGGATTACAATATAAATGGAGAGCGATCTAAAGACGTTAGATTCATGAGACCTTTCCATTACGAAATATCTTATCCTAAATGTTCCTAGTCGTAGAGGATCACCAATTAGACAATGGTGATCCCCAAAAAATGGTATAAGATGTGTCTGCTAATTGGGAGGATGACTAGTCTGAAGTGATTTGTGTAGTGACATTGACACAAGTGTGTATGTGCTTAATAGAGATAGAGTTCACTGAACACAGTCGACTAATAATTCTTGTATGGAGGTTTTACTCACAATGTCAAAAAAGAAATTCTAACTCGCGATAATGCAAATTATTCCTCATACCTAATACATCAAAGTTGTCTTGTGGACGAGGCATTTATCTTTGAGAACACTATATGGTCGTATCAAAAGGTATTGCTTGAAGGTGATTATCGGGATATTCGATAAGCTCATAGTGGCATGTAAATGTACAATAAGGAAATCTCTATTATCAATATAGAGAAGAATTAGGGATTCATCTCTATTTTTGTAAGCCTAGCATTACCCCTCAAAAAATTACAAAGACCCATTTGCAGGAGCTCTACCAAGAATCAAATCAAATCATATAGCCTTCTATAAAGTCTTTAAATAGGAGAGTTGATTTTACCACTCCATTTTTGTCCACTTAGAAAAACAAAAGGGGAGTAGAAAAGGCAGCACCCTTAAATAAAGGCAAGCTTGCAATTTTCAGCATTTATAGTCAAGGGCGGACGCACAACAGGACAAATGGGGTCATATGACCCTATGGCTGCCGGGACAAATGAGGTCCTCAAGCAACCCTATGGGTAGCACATGGGCGACCCTAAGATGCACACAAGGTGTTTAATGAAAGGCTTGCGTGCAACAGCAAGCGCTGCGTAGCTTCTTTTTTTTTTTTTTATTTTAAACACCTGGCCAAAACAATGTCAAGTTGTGCTTTAAAAGTCATTCAAAAGGAAGATTACAGTTTGAGCGTTTATCAAAGAGTGAGGGGGAAGGAAGAAAGAGGAAACAACGGAGGAACAATAACTAGGCCCAAAATTTAACATCACTAACTCTCAAATCGATGAGGGGTGAGGGAGGGGAGGACATAATCTAGAGAGAAATCTCTTATACTCATAAACAAGCTATTGGTAATGTAGTATTTAGTTTGTTGGAATTTGGGGTGAACATTTGAACATGTAACCCAGTGAATCGAATTGAACCAAACCGAAAATGAAAAAATCGAAAAATTTGTTTTGATTTGAATTAGTTTGGTCGGTTTTTGCCACTTAAGAACCGAACCAGACCAATTATATGATGTCAGCTCATATGCTGATACATTACTCATTTTTTTCTTATGAATCTTATACTAAGTCCTAGTTTCAATTATGTTTCTCTTTGAGTACGTTAAGGAATTCGTGTACAGGAGTTGTAAGCATGAAGTTCATCAGCCTAACAAAAAATCTGAAATCTGTTCAAGCCCAAAACGAGTAGACTAATCAGTTCAGTTTTCAATTTTGTAATGAAACCGGACCCTGCTGACTCTAATTGGAATATGTCCAAAATCCCTCCCTCTCAATTAGCAATGACGTTTACCATAAAATATCAACAATAAAGAAAACCCATCTCACTCACGTAGACGCAAAACAATTCGATTCGAACCCAAAGAAATGGCTCTCATCTTCACCTCACACTCTTCTCTCTTCTCCAAAAGCTTCACCAACCAACTCTCATTTCCAGCCCCAAAATCCCAATCTCTATCTCTACTCTCTTTCCCCTCACCAAACCCTAACCCTAAGCTCCACTCACTCCATCTACGCTCCTCTCTCTCCGACGATACCCCCACAGACGGCGACCGTCCGACGAAGATCACTGACGAGTGGGGCGAGGAGGCCCCCCCGGAGGCCGAACCCGCATCCAAAATCTCCGAGTCGGACCCTCCGCAGAACGAGGATGAGTGGGGAGGCGGAGGAGATGATGTCGTTGAAATTGGGAATGGGAGTCCGGCCAAAGCTGAGGCTGAGATTGAGGAGAAGGTGGATGGTAAGTTTAGTGAGCTCAAGAGGGCTTTGGCAGACACTGTTTATGGGACTGAATTCGGGTTTCGGGCCGGGTCTGAGGTCAGGGCGGAGGTCTTAGAGTTGGTTAACCAGTTGGAGGCGGTCAATCCAAACCCGGCTCCGACGGCGAATCCGGGTCTTCTTGATGGCAACTGGGTTTTGCTGTAAGTTCAATTTTGTCTCTGAAAGCTTCTTAGAAAGAGTTAAATTAGGAATGCAATAGCATAAAACTCAAAATAGAGTGTATATATATATGGATTTTAAATGACATTGTTGAAAGCAAAAGCATAAGTCTTTACAAATAAGATGAAATGCGCATTTGTTTCGAACTGTCATTGAACTTCTCCAGAGCATTTTTATAGAAATTTGAAGTCATTTAAGAGAAAGTTAGGAAAACAAAATTTAATAAAGAAAAGCGGGGTGAGCTAGGAGAGCTTATAAGAACGTGGGCAAGATGAAGTAAAAGAGTTGAATTGTTGGTGATTGTGGAAAGAAGAGCATCAACAGAGCTAACAATAGCTGTTAAATCCAAGTTGAATTATCTTATTTGAATATTGCGTCAATCATGTCCGAATTTGATCACGTTACAATGATGATCATTTACATGCTATTTGGTTGTTAGGCTGATAATATCGTGCATAAGTTTTTATAATACGGTTTGTAGACTTTGAACATAGTATTGAGAATCTTAGATTAATCTACAGATTTGATTTTGATGCAGTAATTGACCATATTTTTTGTTTCCTACATACTTTTCATAGGTCTATGGGAATTGGTTTTTGGTTGGAATTGAAAATAATTACGAAGGTGGACATCTTTTAGGGTGTCTCCAACATGTTGAATTCTGTCAGCATGAAAGTTCTTGGTCTTTGCATCCCTTTGCCACATTGATAAACACATTTACTTTTTCCTTGAGTTAGAAAATTTCAAAAACTAGATTTTTGTTTTTGCCTTTTTCTAATTAATGGTGTAATGGTCATGCTTCAAGACACCCCATTATTTTTATTGGTATTGAGGGAGGAATCATCCAAGCTTTATTAACGTATTTTCATAGCTCCTATGAGGCTGTGGGTTTAGGTGATAGTTTGTGCTTGAATAACCTTTCCATTTCCATTTTTCGTCATTCTCTTTTTCTAGTTAAACCTTTTCAATGATGTCAAAGTTGTTGCACAGTAAAGTTACTCCTAAAATATGTATTGCCATGCCCTCTCTTTATTTATTTCCTGGTTTCTTCTCTTCCTGTTTGCAAATTAAATTCAAGTTTAACATTTATCATGTAATTATCTATATATATATAGATCTTTGTGTCAATTTGATAATTGATTATAGCCATGCATGGGCTTCATCTGTTTTCTAAATATTAATTGAACTTGCAACTTCAAGTTTCATAAATCAGTGATAAAGCTAGTGGGAGTTATGCTCTTCATTTAGCTCATATTCCCCAATAGTGTACAAGTATTGGTAGTACGGCAGAAATTTTTTAGAGCCACTGTGAAACTGAAAACCAAGTTCTGTATCCATAATTTATTTCGCACAATATATTATACATTACGAATGATGGACACATCTATTTCTCTGGTTGCTTTTGACCTGGATGCTTTGAACAATTTGACGATTGTCCTTACGAAAGATTAAATGGTTCATGGTTTTCTCTTTCTCTTTTATCCTTTTCAACTGCTCCTGATTTCATTTATTTTACTGATTTGGTTTGATCTCCATAAATCAGGTACACTGCATCCTCTGAGCTGTTGCCACTTCTGGCTGCAGGTAGTACACCTTTGTTGAAAGTGAGTAAAATAGGCCAATCGATTGACACCAGCAGCTTAACCATAGTGAACTCAACCACGTTGTCTGGCCCTTTTGCCACTTTCTCTTTCAGTGCATCCGCTAGCTTTGAAGTTAGAAGCCCTTCAAGAATTCAGGTATAACTTGCACTGATAATATCTGGGTGAATAATATTCTTCTAAAACAGGACAGTGTTTCGTGGTAGTGAAGTGATGAGTTAATCAATAATTTTAATTAGTACATAAATATATATTTTTTAATTAAAAAAAAGTTAGAAGTTATTACATGGTAGATGAGCACCAGAACCTTACTAGGTTTGAATATATCCAGGTTGAATTCAAGGAAGGCAGCGTTTTGCCTCCAAAGATAAAGTCAAGCGTTGATCTCCCGCAAGAAGTGAATGTCTTTGGGCAGAAAATCAATTTATCACCTGTCCAGCAAACTCTCAATCCTTTGCAGGAAGCTGTTGCAAGTATCTCAAGAGCCATTTCTGGTCAGCCGCCATTTAAGGTTTCCATTCCAGGGGAGCGGACGAAATCTTGGCTTCTTATTACATATCTTGATGAGGATCTCCGGATCTCGAGGGGGGATGGTGGTCTTTTTGTGCTTGCTAGAGAAGGCAGCCCCCTCATAGTTCAGTAACCTGGTATGTCGTCGGTGTCATCCATACAAGGCATATATATATATATTGTATACTAGAAGTTTTTGAGATATGGACGATGTATCCCCTGTTTATTACCTCCCTTTCTGCAATACTCAGAGGCCTAGAATAAAAACCTTGATTAATTTACAAGCTTCTCCGATACATGTGATGCACAAGACTAAAATATTTACTTGACAGATGATGTACGTATAACTTTCCTTCATCGTATGCGGCGCCTCTACTTTGTATGTGATTGAGGTTAAAAGTAAGAAAAATTGTCCAGATATATCGGGTGGAGTGGGTGGAATAGCTGTGCATCCGTTAGAACCAGCCCAATCCATTTGAATTGAGGAAAATAATCCAATTGAATGGTCGAGGATGGAACTTCATCTACACTTGTTTCCTTTTTGGGCATGTTCGATTCTTTTTGTTACTGTGTTATCAAATAATATAAAATATGTTTAAAATAAAAAACAAGAAATAAGAGAATTTTGAGTATGCTTTTCTTTCTCAATAACCTCATTAACTTCATATTTATATGCGTCTAGATGACTAGTGAGAACTTTGAGGTTATTATTGGGATAATATCATCTTAGATAAATGCATTAACAGGGCCAATGGGGATAGTACTCATACCTCATCTTTCTTCCTAACTTTGGCAAAAAAAAAATACAAAAAATACAAAAAAATAGGAGATAAATCCATAAAAGTCATGAAGAACCACTTCCGCAACATTTTGGCCATTCTTCTCCACATGCTTTCATGTAGTCTCACCATTGTTGAATGAACTTCACTCTTTCGTTGAAATTATTGTCTTGTCATCCTCAAAAGAATCCTCTAGAAATAGATAAGATCATTTCTAAGTAGGGTTATTTACTCAAATGGTCCTCAAACTTATACCCGAGTTGCATTTAGGTCTCTCAACTAAATTATTCGTTCAAATGATCCACCAACTCTTTATTAATCGTCGCATTGATCCTACCGTTACATTTTCTGTTAAATTTAGTTATGTGAGCAACACATGCTACATTTGTGGGGGTAAATAAGTCTTTAGACACTCCAATCCCAACCCCCATACTCCACATCAACCTCAACAAACCCCAGACTTGAATCCAGCACCCCATTCAGGCGAACCCATAAACTTATACCCGAGTTGCATTTAGGTCTCTCAACTAAATTATTCGTTCAAATGATCCAACTCTTTATTAATCGTCGCATTGGTCCTACCGTTACATTTTCTGTTAAATTTAGTTATGTGAGCAATACATGCTACATTTGTGGGGGTAAATAAGTCTTTAGACACTCCAATCCCAACCCCCATACTCCACATCAACCTCAACAAACCCCAGACTTGAATCCAGCACCCCATTCAGGCGAACCCACTCTATCCCTATCTCTTCCTCTCTCTCTCTCCTCGCCTCTTTCTCTCTATGTCCCTCTTTTCCTCTCTCTCCCCTATGCCTTCAATTTCCTAAATAAATAATTTTTAGTCATCATCTCCATCAAAACTGTCGCCGAGAAAACCATGGCCAATTAACCCGACGAGATCTTGAAATCGTCGATCTGCAACGGCCTCTCACCAGGGAAGAGAGAGATAGAGGGAGAGGAGGGAGGGGAAGAGAGGGTGGGGTGTAGGGAGGACAAGATGGGGGTTGGGCGATGGTTGTGTGAGAGACCAAATCACAGATAGCTCCAAAGGTCCCTTTTCACACTGTTCTTCATTTCCACATAGCTCCCAAGAGATATTACCCAAAAATTATACAATATGATGAAAATCAAATCACGGTTTCAATCTTCAAGGGTCCCAAAAAAATTATTGGTTTCAATGAACAATATCATGAGGTCCAAATGCACCAGTTCAAACAGAAAAAATGTTGAAGGAGGTGGAAGAGAGGTTTTTTTTTTTTCTTTTGATTTTTAGTTTTTAATTTATTTAGTATTTTATTTAATTGGACTGTTTTATCCCTATATTTGATGGCAATATTGACAGAATGTAATGGTAGTAGGACCAATGTGACGATTAATAAAGAGTTGGTGGACCATTTGAACAAATAAGTTGAGGGATCAAAATGCAACTCGAGTATAAGTTTGAGGTCCATTTGAGTAAATAACTCTTTCTAAATAATATAATAAAAAATTAGATACTAACCC
The DNA here is from genome assembly GCF_002207925.1 of Prunus avium. The sequence continues at coordinate 262,681 of NW_018921336.1, forward strand.
AAAATTACAAGCATCCATGAGTTTTTTAGGATCAATGTAGGCCCATTTTTAGGGTTTTTATCAAAATTTTCATTAATTATCATATTAATGATCATAGTTTGACTTTTCTCAATGCCCATATTACCCCTAATAATATCCATTTTTATTTATTCTTTACCAAAACAAAATTTTCTTTATTTGCTTTGAAATTTATAACATAATAACCATTTGTAACACACACATACACCATATATTTCTCTCCCTAAACTCTCACAAACTTTCACCACACAAACTCTCTTTTATTCAAATCCAAATATTCTCCTTCTAAGCATCTCCAATAGTAGTAGCAAACTAAACTCTTCAAATAAAAGTTTGTTGACATGGAAATTTGAAAAGGCTTATTTGCTACTTTCATAATTATGGCCTAACAAACTCTTCAATTCAATTAATGCAATATACCAAAAAGAAATAAAGAAATAAACATTTAATATGCCCCCCAAAAAAAAAAAAAATCAAGGAATGTCCACTTAATATGAGGGAAGCTGGGGATTGCCATGAGGGAAGATGTCAATGAAATGTACTAAATGTAATAAGAAGAGAATAGTCTTTATACACCTTTAACAAGAGTACTCACTTCACAATATCATATATAGTAAATGAATGTTGAGACACTCACTCTTTGAGACAGAACCATGCCAAGAGTATTGCAAAGATGGAAGGTTTAGTATATTTTTTTGTGGGTTCAACAACAAGAGGTTTAGTATGCAATATAAATGGGAATGCAATAAGTCCATATTCAAATTAGACCCTCAAGCAAAAGCGTAGGGTCCATTTGATAATCATTTAGGAGTTTCATAGTCATCTTATTTTCATTTTCACTTGTTTTTTTAAAACTGAAACATGTTTGGTAACATATTTCGTTTTCAGTTTTCAAAAAAGTGAAATCTAGTTCTCAAAATCACCCTTATTTTTTGAAAACAACTTGAAAGTGTTTTATGTTTTCGTTTTTATTTTTGATACACTCCTATTTCATTAATTAATTTACACCACACATGAAATGCACTCTAGTTACCAAACTCGGTATATGGGACCTCCCGACTTGGACCCAGCCTCTCCATTCTTGTGTTTGTCCATGGACCCAATCCAAACCTCAGGAACTCCATATCCAAAATTCACACAAAAAAATATCATCCTAATTCCAAAAAATTCACCGAAAAATATTACGGACTCATTGTAACATGCACTTTCATTCTATGATCTCAAATTCACAATTTAACTCCAAAACATTTCATCTCCAAGTTCCACATAAAACTGAAAAATGAAATTAGTTAACAAACAACTTTTGTTCAGTTTTCACTTTTTTTTGAAAACTGAAAAATTGAAAACTAAAAACTGAAACATGAAAACTGAAATGGTTATCAAATGAGACCTTAAGTTTTCAGTTTTGATTTTTTAAAAACTGAAAACTTATTTGGTAACTAATTTTAGTTTAAAAAAAAAAATGAAATGTGAAATGTGAACAAAAGTTGATTGGTAACTTATTTCAGTTTTAGGTGGAACTTGAAAATGGAATTAAGTGCATGTCACAAAGAGTTCGTAGTGTTTTTCGGTGAATTTTTCACAATTAGGATGATTTTTTGTGAATTTTGGATCTAAACCACACGAGGATTGGACTGGTTTGTGGTTGAACGCAAGAATCGAGCAACAGGGTCCAAGTCGGGAAGTCCCAAGTACCGAGTTTTTGTGATGTAAAATTAATGAAGGAACATGGAGCGCAAAAAAGATGAAAACGAAAATTAGAAATTGAAAATACTTTCAATTTGTTTTAAAAAATAAGAGTGATTTTGAAAACTGAAAACGAAATCTCTCACCAAACATGTTTTCATTTTTCATTTTTCAAAAAAAGAGAAAATGAAAAATGAAAATGAAATGGTTATGAAACAACCCCTAAACAGTTACTCGTATAAAACTGTAGTTTGGGTCATGTGTATAATAAGGGCTCGTTTTGGAGTGATTATGAAGAGACCAATAATCACTTTATGGAGAATCATTTCTCCAAATAATCACTTTAAGTGATTTTATGGAGAAGCACTAGAATCACTTAAAATCACTAAAAGTGATTATATGGAGAATCACGTGGGAGATACTTCTCCCTAGAAGTGATTCTATCATATTTAGAATTACCCCCAAACGAGCCTTATATTGAGAAGCACATTATTCTCCCCATAAGTAATTCTGACATATTCTGAATCACTCACAAACGAGCCCTAAGAAAGAATATTACTGACAGATAAATGCATGTACGTCACACAGACAGAGCTAAGCCAAACCAGAAGAAAAATATCTAATTACAAGTCTAGATGCCTTTGGCTGTGGTGTAAGCCCCATAGATGGGCAATAGGAAGTCAAGCATAAAGTTTCAAGCGTTCAAGAAGGTTGATTAAACAAAACATGTATCAATATATAACCATCCCTCTTCCCTTTTTAAGGCTTCAACAAAACAAGTAGGTGACCTACAAATTGCAAAAGAAGTGTCACATGACAAACAGAATAATCATATCGTTACTCCATAAAAAGAAAGACAAACCAAAACAAAACCACTCATTGAAATCAGTGGCGTAGCCAGGAATTCTCTCAAGGAGGGTCAACATTATTAGCCAAGATAAATGGAAAAGCCATACCACCACCAGACTTGGACTAGGATGGTTTAGAGGAGAAGAAAAATGCATACAAAGATGTGCCATGAGAATAAAACTATGAGATAATAGATTAACAACCTAAAATCTTAAGTATCCATTGTTTTTCTACATAAATATTTTAGCATAAGTTCAATTATATAAGAAAACTTTGATGGTTGTTGTTCCAAAAATATTTAATGGGTTTTAAGACAATATTGGAAGATATTGCTAATTAAACTGAACATGAATAAAAACACTTACGTGGTAGAAGGCCAAACCAGTTACTCTACCACCCACTTTCATATGCTTCATCAAGGGCGGAACTAGGAATTTTTCAACGAGTGGGCTAGCTAAAATTATTAGCTTAAAATTTAATGATTATTTTTTGGTACGTACTTACAATTTTTATAGTTTTTGTAGAAATAAAAGTAAACAATAAATCATATAAACCACGCTAGTTCATAGCTCCATAAACTAATTTTCAATAAGTTTTAATATAAATCAAATAGGCTTTAACATCTCAGTGGATTGAACATCTAAGGCCTTAATTGGCTCCACCCTTGATTGAAATCATCATAATTCCGCCATGAGGAATGTCCAACTTTCGGATCTTGAGTCTGTAATCTTCAGGATATCCTACTAATAAACCCACCATCCACAGCCAAATTATGGCCGGTGACAAATTCAGAGTCGTCAGAAGCCAAAAAGACGACGCCGTCAGCTATATTCTCCACAGACATCATCTTCCCTATTTTCAACCTCAAACTTGACTCCACCAACCTCCCCACATCCTCCTCCTCCGCCACCGCACCCACCTTAAAAGTCGACCGCAGCAGCGGCGTCGTCACGCTCCCTGGGGACACGCAGTTGACGCGTATCCCGTACGCGCCCAACTGCACACTCGCCGACCTCATCAGCCCCAAAACGGCGTGCTTCGACATTGTGTAGTCCGCGAACTTCGCCGACCCCATGCTCGCCGTCGCACTCGCCGTGCACACGATGCTCCCCCTCACGCGCCCCTCTACCATCGCCCTCGCCGCGTGCTTCACACTCGCCGCCATTCCGCGGGCGTTGACCGCCATGACCCTGTCGTACATGGCCAGGTCCAGGTCCAAAACGGTCTGCTCGCCGGCGCTGCCGATGCCAGCGTTGCTGAACATGATGTCGAGGCGGCCGTAAATCCTGACCGTCGATTCGATCAAGCTCTTGACTTGGTCCTCGTCGGTCACGTCGCAGTGGATGTAGGTGGAGCAGTCGGAACCGATCGATGCGGCGACGTTTTGGCCTTTCTCGTCCTGGACGTCCGCGATCACGACGGCGCGTACCCCGTGCAAGGCGAATTTGCGCGCGGTGGCTTCGCCGATGCCGCTGGCTCCGCCGGTGACGATCGCGACCTTGCCTTGAAGCTTTTTGTTGGTAATTTCTTTTGGATCCGCCATTTTCTTTAATTATATGGATTAGGATTAATTTGCTGCAAATTAAGAGACGCTGCTTAGCTTAAGTAGAGCATCAATTTTATAATTAATTTGAAAGTCAAACAATGAAGCAGATGATGATCTCAGATACAAGCTATTTTACTTACTTGCAGTATTTTTGAGTGGCTGCTTGGCAAACATAAAATATAGTTTCTTACTACGACGACCAAAATATTTGAAGACCTTCTAAACCACCTCTACTCGTATTGTGTGGCTCTTCTCTTACTTGGCCACGTCATCAAGAGAGGTTGGGCTGTTGCTGCCAACCATTCCTCAAGCCTCAACACTGCTCAGAAAAACTATGGGCTGACAAAGTTATTAAGTACGGCATATCGGGATTGGCCGGATATAACTCAAGTTTCACCTGAAAATTTTACTTGTTACGGAGATAGCACTGTTTTGCTATACTCAACTAATAGGACAATGACACATGAAAAAGTTATTACACATGTCATTGCATTATTGACTAGAAATAGCAAAAAATGTTATTCCCGTCACATGAAAGTTTTCTCTCGTTTCACACAAGTGAAGTGTTTCTCCGTTCTACACTATTTTGGAAAGAATACAAGGTGTGTGTGCTACACCTTATTTGATGGAAAGACACATATCGAGAGCAATGGAGAAATAGATCATGATGTTGTGAGTGAAGTTTGGGTGTATTTCGGGATTGGGGGTTTCTCAAGTGATTAAGCACTTTTATAGCGGATTGCTGTGTTCTAAGACAATACAGATTGGAATCCAAGTTTCATTTACAGGTATGCAAGTATAATATAACAAAGAAGAAACTTTATCACATAGAAAAAGTCTTGATTGCATGACAATAAACATTATAACTTTGTCAACATGCAAAGGCGATACCATTCAAGCAGAATACGCTATTAGGACATTTAAGCCGATGAATGGTTGAAAACGCGTTTCACGACACTAATGCAATTATGAATCTCCTATACTTTTTAGGATTACATTCAAATTAAGCCTACAAGTCAACAAGGGAGAAATTTATTAAATTTTGGCTTGACGGATGTACCGCTCGCCATGTGTTGTGCATCAATTCGCTCAAGTTATAACACATGTATCTACTTCAGGTCCATGAGATTTGAATTATATCACCAACGCGTAGATTAACACAACTCACCAATATAATAAAAGCAATGTTCCCAAAACGGCCATGAAATCCAACAAAAGAAAACGTTCAGAACCTAGGAATTAAATTAGATTGCCACAAAAAAACAAATGCCACTTTTATCATCAGGAGAGAAAAGAAGAACATGAATAATTAAATACTTGAAGCACTATGAGCATCGTGCTAGAACAGAAGACTCGGTTGGTGGGTCATTCTAGGAAAATTGTCTAACCTGCAACAAACAGGTGAAAGATGGTTGAAAAACAAGATCTTCTCTTCTGTTAAACATTAACATTTGCGCAGTAGAAGGAAACCACATGATATGGATTTGTGTCCTCCACCCAATACATAAATGGCACCTCAAAGTTTATGCTGATCACATGCATACACCGCTACATAAACTAATTGTATGTGCATCTTGCTCCTCTGCATCTACCTCTCACACCAGCTGCTGGTGTTGATTTAGTTTATAAATATATTTGTTCATTGTTGCTACTACTATGGTTGCAAGAGGCTTGTAGCTCAAGTGGTTAAAAGTCGTAATCCATGTACCTGAGGTCAGTGTTTGAATCCCCTCTGGCCCAGTATCGCTTGTATATATAAAAATAAAACAAAATAAAAAACATGCACTTTCCTTTCTCTCTTCTTTTGCAGACCTAAGCTGGCCGACTGCATTGGGCCAGTGGACTTTGCACGATTATCCTCAATTCAAATGCTCATAACGAATAAGCGTAGATCAAATCATGCATGATCACTCCGTCTATTAAGTAGTTTATGGCTAGGCAGGAGTGATGAGAATAAAAATCGGTCAATGACACGCGTTGATTACCAATTGGAGCAATCGGGCTCACTCGCACCATAATAAATAGACAAGAACTCTAAGTTCTTATTTCTTTTCGTGTAACTTAAGCATCGGAGTTCTTTTGCTTACACTAGAATGGTGTGCGAAGGACTCAATTGTTTCTATCTTTGGTTTCAAGTCACACAAGACATTTTACATAACGTGTGGAATTTGTATCCACAGCAAGTATTCCATGAATCACATCACAACATTAATTTGGAGACCAAACAGATAAGATGCTTCATCATTGGTCTCTTGTGAATAAAGATTATTTCCCATCATGAGTTTTCACTATCCCTCCATTCAAAAGTAAACCCTTCAAAATTAAATCATCATCAACATTGCCTAGCATGCTTCTAATTAGAGACCGCTATTATAATTTGTATGAGAAGATCATATTGAAGTGAAGGCCGTCTTATGTAAATCATTAAGCACCCGAAAGATCTTCCTAATCACAAATTAAATAGATCGATCCATATATAAATTCATGGTCAAATATATGCACCAAAAAAACAAACATCTGAGTATGCAGAAACAGAGAAATTAATCAAACTATACCTGAAAACAAAGAAAACCGATGGATGGATGGATGGATGGATGGAATTTCGGAAATGAATTAACTAGCTGGGAATTGTCTAAGACCAAGAATTATCAAAAGCAGCAGAAGTAATGGCATGAGCAAACTCCTGGAAATCGATCCTGCCATCCCCATCAGTATCAGCCTCCTTGATCATCCCAGTCAACTCCTCAGCCGTAAGAGCATGTCCAAGTTTAGCCATGGAGTGAGCCAGCTCAGCAGCTGTGATGAATCCGTTGCCGTCCCGGTCAAACATCCGAAACAGCTGCCTCAGCTGGTCCTCCGTGTAAGGAGACTTGGCCGACAGAAGCTCAGGGGCTACGAGAGCTACGAACTCCGAAAACTCCACAAGGCCATTGCTGTTGGTGTCTGCCTTCTGGATCAAGGTATCCAGCTGATCAGGCCCTGGCTTCAGCCCCAGTGAGCGCAGAAGCGACCCCAGCTCCAGCTGTGTTAGGCTTCCGTCGTTGTTTCGATCAAACGACCGGAATATTTCACGCAGGTCCGCGATTTGCTCGTCGTCTAGCTTCACTGGCTGCTTGTTTCGATCAAAGTTGCTCATCAGGATGATTTTGTGATTAGTTAGTTGAGAATTCAAGTCGTGGGTTCGGATCGAAATTGAAGAAGACGACGATGATCTGGGCTGAGCTGAGCTTCATTGAATTCAGTGTAGAAACATGGTGATTTGCATGAAAATTGGATCCATGTTTAATGAGAATGTGGGATGAGATTAGAGAGTCTGAGGAGGGAGGGCAGAAGCTTCAAAGATCCAATCCAACATCTCCTTCCATGTCCTACTTAATTCCTCCTCTTTCGGTGGATCCTCCGAATCAATTGCTCTTCAGTCTTGACCCAAATATCGGATCCGATATTTGAATTCGCGATCACGATCACACACATAACACAACGTAGAAATCTCAAAAATGACGATGATGATGTTTGTTGGTGATCAAATAATGAGGTCAAGGTGGTAGGAATTTGAGTTTCAATCATGTGATTAAATTATTATTAATTCCTTTTTATTTTTCATGAAAGGAGAATTGTGAGCGTTGGATTGATGGGGATCCAACGCGAGAAATTGAGGTGAAAGACGCGGGAATTATGTGACAGGTGCCCGCGCTCGCACGTCTTTCTTTGCCGTCAACGGCTTTTTAAACAAGTGGAGTTTTTGTGTGCCTTTTGCTTCTTTGAAGAATGGTTCACTCGCCACTTGGAAGCCAATGAGCTTTTGCCACGTCATGGTACGGATGCATTTGTTGTTTGCGGTAATGTTTTGATTATGATGATGGCCTGCATTGCCTTGGTGGCAGGTTGATTTGGTAGGTTACAGGTTGGAAATGGTGGGGAGAGGGGCAATGGAATGTTATGTAATTGATCAGATGGGAGTCGGGCATTTCTAAAGACTAGGGACGGCGGTGTTGGTGCCTACTTCATTTATCCGGGTTGATCAAAATTCCATTATTATTTTTTAACAAACAATTCAAGTGGACGAATCGAACTTAGAACTTCAAATGCAGGAATAAATGCTAGTGGACGAATCGAACTTAGAACTTCAAATGCAGGAATAAATGCTATTCACCGCTTGTGCTACCCTTTGCTAATTTGCTAATGTTTTATAAACAATGTTGGAGTATGGATTTTTGGACCTCATATCTTCCGAAAATAATATGCAAAATAGTTTTAACTGTGGTTGATGTAAAAGAAACTAAGGACCAAATGTCGTCCTTATGAAGAGCATAAATTGCTTCATTCCTGGCAGCTTGGCATACCAAAAACTTTGCAGCAACCAGTTATACAAGTGGGAAGTTCAACTTTATGACGAGAACAAAGGCCTTGTTCATAGTGAATATTGATTCTCATCTTGTGGTCATCGGATATTTGTAGGTCAGCTTGTAATGCTTGGGGATCAAAATGGGAATACACAGGAGTAATCCTTGCAGGGAATGATGCAGGGACTGGCGATAGGAGATTTTTTTCAAATTTTTAATACAGGCGATATTGGGAGAAGTGGGACCTAAAATCTCATATGTAGGGATAAATACTCTTGTCCACTCGAGCTACAAGCCTGAGGAGATGAGGAGCATAAGTACACAGCTCAACCTTCTAGATAGGGCCTACCATGCCCTCCTAATAGAGTTCATGTGACTATGCCACGTTTGGTATTTATTATCCCCTAAGCACCCAATTGACATTACCCAATTTGTATTAATTCATGCTGTAAAATAAAACCCTGTTTTGCTGCGTTAAAAATGAATATAAATCGAGTTGTTCTGGTTTTATTCACTTTTATTTGATGTGGCAAAGGACATAAAGATATGCATTATTTTGCCTATGAGGAGAAAATCAACTGCCCTACTTGCATGTGCAAAATACAGAGCAAGCTGCCTCTCAGACTAATTGCAGACCTACCAAAAGCAGGTTTAATTTTCTAGAAAAGGATTAGTATTGGGTTTTGTCATAATTAAAGAATTAATCAGCTAGAGACCAGAGCATATGACTTTGTTGATCCTAGTTTTCTGTACATGATATGCATATATATGCCAATCCAAGCATACAGGCTCAAAGGTTTATAAAGAGAGACTACCTAGGCAGTCTAATTAGTGTTGTAATCTTAGAAAGATGGAAGAACTATCACATATCTGAATGTCAAATGAACACTTAATCACAATTATGGAGACAAAAGAAACAAAAAAGGGTAGAAAGGTGAATTAGAAATGATACAGACAAACAAGTAATGTAATCTGCTCCATTTCAGAAAATGACTATAACAATCTAAACTATGATTCACCTCCAAAGAAAAAGCCCACCCTTGTGCGATCGCAACCCTTTGTATCATGCTTTCTTCTTTTTGGATTTGAGCATCACATATCCAATGAAAATGCATAAGAAGCAGAGAAACACCATGCCAGCAAACACAGGTATTAATATGGCATATTCTTGGGGCAGGAAATACCTGTGGATGAAGTGATCACTGTTTACAAACGGCTGAAACACAACGAGAGTAAATATCAACATCAGGTTAATATAAGTGTGAGAAGCATTTGAGAAAGAAGTAGCAAAGCAAGGCAGGTAATTAACTGACCAGGATTATGACCCAGAATGTGTAATAAGTGAATATAGATAAACTGATATAGGATAACAGAAACCCAACGGCCTTGTCTGCTAATTCCATTGTGATGTCTGTGGCTTCTATTACCTGCAATTACAAAGAGGATGAGGATTAGCAAAGCGAACAGTTTCAACAAACAAGTACAAGTGCAGGAACATGTATCACATTACACAGGGAAACCACCTTGAAATTGTATCTAAACCCAATGGATAGTTTTTATACTTTCAAGGGAACCATATACCACCACCAAAACCAGTAGCATTTCAAACCAACAATATGCTATCTCCATAAGCAGTAGCAAATCAGATTTACAAAAAATCCATACAGTTCTGACTGATTCTAAGCAACCAAAGCATTTGGTTTTAAAACATGAAAAATATGAAAGCAAGGGTGCATGAAAAATACAACAATTATGCAACCAAAGCATTTGGTTTTATAACATGAAAAATATGAAAGGAAGGGTGCATGAAAAATACAATAATAATAAACCCTCAAAAGTAGCAATCAACAAAAATTTTAGAGCAGCAACTTAACAAAACCGCCCAGGTTCAATGAGAACCCACCATCAATACCAAGCACCATTAGGTTTTTGGCATCTGGTTCAAAGATGTAATATTTTCAACCATATTGACCAAAATCATAAAGGGCATCACCTAAATTAAAAATTCAATGAGATACACAAATGCATACACACATACTCAATTGAAAAATCAAACATGGAGTAACTGGGTTTGCTTTCCATAGCAAACAAAAACCTTAATTGGTGCTGCAAATTGGGCATTGGATTATGATATTGACCCTTCCAATGCCGAACGAACCCAATTCGAAATTTGGGATTTCAAGTTTCCAATTTCTTTTCCTACACTGTCACAATCAAATTTACTTACCCGAGACAAAGTCCTTCTTTCAACCTCAACGATGATCGCTATCAGGCCAATTTCGATTTCCCTCTCTCTCTCTCTCTCTCTCTCTCTCTCTCTCTCTCTCTCTCTCTCTCTCTCTCTCTCTCTCTCTGTGTGCAAGCCCTAATCGTATACGAAGAGATATTGAAGGACGACGACTGGCGCGTTCAGAACAGGAGAGAGACCCTGCATGCCACCGGCTTAATATGTCTCTTTTTTAAAAATTCTTTTGGACTTAACTATTCCAAACATAAAGCCCATGGTCAGCACCCTTGAAGGAAAGCCCAAAATATTATTCATAAGTTATGGCCTCATTTTTCGACCGAAAAAAAATAGTTAAGGCGTGTCAAAACTTATTTGAAGAACACCATTGTAGAACCATGCACATCCCTAATTAAAATGAAATGTGGCTTCAGGAATTGATGCATTGCCGCTCCTGTCGATCATTATCTTCACAGTTTCTACCTGTGGCTTGAGGAGCTTCATTATGTGTGCGGGTTTTAAGCTTTTTTTATTTCAACCTTGTCCAACTTCACAAGCTATACTGAAAATTTCTCAAACATTTGAAGTGGCTAACGATGGACCTCCATTTTTAATCCTTTTTTTTTTTTTTTTTAATCTTAGCAAAATAATATTTTAAACTACTCTAGTGTATTGGACGGAGGATCGAACTCGGATGCAATAATATTTTACCACGTCTCCATTTTTAATCTCTAACCTGACTCTTTTCATCACAGTCCATTAATTTGTTGACTAATCACAAATTGGTGAACGAGGGTTGCGAGACAATTTCAGTACACAAAAACATGTGACTTTTGTGTACAAGCACCAACTTCAAAACTGGCTGAGCATCAAATTCATATCATATATCAGTTTGATAAACATGTTGTGATCCATTAGAATTTTCACATTTTGAAGCAGCGACATCTTTGGCCAAATTACGGCGAGAACTGATTACAAAGCAATAATCAAGATTTAAAATCCCCGTAATTTAATTACAAAACCGTCTGATGTCACAAGCAACTACAGCTTCCCAAAAAGAACAAAGAACAACAGACAAAACAAAGAGTATCATATAATTGTCCCAGAAAAAGAAAACAAAACAAATACACTTCTCTGAAAGCAGATTTTGAAAAACAGCAGTCAACCCCAGAGGAACTGTATTGCATCCAACATCCTCAAAACCTATCTGCTCCTTAATTTGATCCCAACATTGTTTGGCTCCTAAAGAAACACATAGGGGTACATATTTCCCCATCATTTTTGCAGCATCCACTGCATTATATCTTTCCGTATAACTCCCCCAAACGCACCTGCACTGTAGTTCGATCTTAACGGTTGAGGCACATTCATGCATAAGTGCCTGTACTGGTTTATCATCCCAGAAGGCTTTCGTGATCTCATCATCATTGTAATTGGAGGAAGGGGTTTAGACCACATATTGGTCATTGTTGAAAACAGATGCCTGTCGGATTCCTGATTTCTGGTTATCTGGGTGCTTCCAGGAGTTTTGAGGTGGGAGTTTACCTTATTCATCATGCTACCACTGGTGGGGGGTTTTTCCAGAGGACCCCGAATCTGAGCTTCGGGTTTCATCCGATCAAGCCATCGTAGGATCCGGTTACCAAGATTTCGACCAACTTCTATGTCTCTTTCCTGTATGCTCTTGTGAACCCTGATAGCTACATCAAACACAGCACGTGTTCGCCTTTGAATGAAAGAAAACACAATGGCCGTAGCAGTTATAAACTAATACAAAAACAAATTATTAATAGTCATTATTTAACGAACTATTGCAGTATCACAGGAAACAAGTAAAATTGGATCGTAGCAACAAACAAACTGCTAGTTTGAATCCTACTGATGATTAAACACATCTGATAGTTTGAATGCTAAATAAGTTCTGATGAGCTATGAATTTGTGCTAAATATTCAAATAAAAACGTCTGGGATGATAATCAAATGTTTATCTAATCCAGGAAGAACACATTACATGAAGATTGCAAGAGACAAATGAGAACTGTGAAGGGTTTAAAGATGTTAGCATCAACAAATTGCAGAGTTTGATGCAATGAAACTTTTGCGTAAGGTTAAGTATTTACCCAACAGAAATATTTTAACACTGAAAAATGGGGAAATCACTGGCCATTCAGAACTAATTTCATAAAAGGAAATTGAAAACATAAAAGAAAATAAGATCTGAGAAACATTCAACAAATTATATATTAAGATTACAAAAATTCCTAAACCACGAAGAAGAAAGAGCACACATACATTCGAATGAGACTGATGCAAAACATGCATTAAACCAATTTTATGGATGCAAAGATAAAGGGAAGAAAAATCATGCAAAATAAACCAAAAATTATATTCATATTGAGAGGAAATTCTAGAATTATTGATTTGATTAAATACATCAAACTCTTCCCAAATCACAACTATTTCAAAGAGAAATTAAAGGGGGGAAAAAAGAGAGAAAACAAATACCTGTGAGCAAATTGACGGATCTTGGGGTGCTTAGGGCTTATGAGGCGTCGCTGAATCTTCAGAGCCAGTCTATAAGTGCGCCTCAGCCCCAAGAAATAGGCTGTTCCTAATGTGATCTCCCACAGCACCATTCTTCCTTCCTTCCTTCCTTCCTTTGTTTTCGCTTTGTGCGTAGCTTGTGTTTGTGTTATTGTCTCTGAGAATTTTTCCTTATTATGGTTTTGTTTTTAGGTTTTCGTTTCTCGCAAGCTTTCCACGGGCCGCCAGAAATTTCGATCCTCGTCAACAACATTCTCAGTTTCCCTATGCTTCGTGTCACCGATGGTACGCGGGGATACTCAAGTTGATCTCAACCGTTCGTTGGTGTTGATGAAGTCAGTTAGGCTCGGCTCTTTTCTACATAAAGGCCCAAACCAGTAGAGTTTTAAGTCTGGATTGAAATTTCAGGCCCAAAGCATTGAGAAGATACATCACACTAGTGGAAACAGTTTGTGGCTCAGGCCTCAATCCTTGCCAACTCACGAGTTTTCATTTTTTTGGACGAATGCCAACTCACGAGTCATTTTGTGGTGAGGGTGCCATACATTAGTCACATGATTCATCTAAATAGTAACTTTAATTAAGTTTAATAAAATAATTATGTGACTAATAATATGAAGGTCCACTTGAGGGGTTCATATATGACACCTTCGCTATAAAATTTCGTGCCAACTCACCTTTATAAGTAAATCAAGTCCTAGCCCACTTAGCTACTTACACCCTAGGCCAGACCACTTTGTTTTGGCCCAATCTACAATGATATTGAGTTGGGAGATTACGTATAGAGGATCTTGAGTGTGGCATAAGTGTAATTGTTCTTAATCATATGAGTTACAAATTTCTTACATTCGTCAAAAAATTACTTTACAAGAAAGAATTTATTGCTAATGTGGATTAAGTTAGTTGGCCAAGGTAGAGAATCCACCCCTTGCACCTAAGTTCTAATCCCTCTCGTAGTAAATTAGAATAATTTAAAGTATTTCAAGTGATTGTATTTACCTTGGGTTCAATTCTCCTCTCCCCAATATAATTTGTATATAAATAAAAAAAATTATAATAAAAAAATGATTGATTTGAAAAAGAAAAAGAAAGAGATTTTATCCACAATGTCTTTATTTTTTGTATTTTTAAAAAAGCAACAAATAGAAACAAAAAGAAAAATAAAGTTCCTATTTAAAAATCCCAGATTCGAGACATACAGCTCACTAATAATTTCTTTGCCTTTTTTTTCACCCACTCTCTCTCTCTCTCTCTCTCTCTGTCTCTCTCTCTCTCTCTTTCGTTTTCTCTTTGTCCTTCTCTGTGTATTCAAGTCTGTGACCATGCAAAGACAATCACTGGGGGGCTCACCGGGCTCGAAGCTCCACCAGGCCCATGGCGGAGCCAAGGAACAAACTCTGCTCCTAGACGACGCTCCCAACAGCAGTAACAAGGACCTTTTAGTCTTTTCCACCTCCACCTCCTCTTCAATCTCCGCAGACGACGACCACAAAGCATCAAAGCCTCACCGCCTGTCATCACCGCCCCCTACCGCTCCACACAAATCCATCCACGTCATCCCTGTCCTCACCCTCCTCTGCTTCCTCATCCTCTTCATCTTCTCCCACAGCCCCTCTCAATCAGGTAACTCTCAATCAATGGCTCTTAACTCATCTCGTTTTTTTTAATCTTCATTCCTGACCGTCGGTTTCGTTTCCGTTTCAGATTTGGCTCAGTTCAATGGCTTTACGAAACTACCAGGGAAAAAGCGCGCAGGTACAATGCAGATAATTAATCGTTCTCAATTTCCAAAATGTTTTTTATTTGTGTTTTTTGCGTTTCTAAAATTTATTTTCTGTGTTTTTTTTTCGTGCTTTTCGTTTTTGTAGACGCCACCGACAACGAAGTCGGCGACTTGAGCCGATTTATTGATATCCGGAAGAGCGATGTTTTGGCGATCCGCAGCCTCAGGAACTTGCAGGATACCCAAGGAACCCGAAAACTCCCACCGAGATCTCGCTCCCATCGGAAAATAGCCGATTTTTAAGCCGCATTCCCTGCTTCTCTTCTCTACTCTACTATGTCCTCGTCGGCTCTCGGTGGAAGAACTCGCACGTGCGTCACCGTCAGCTTTTTTTCGCACGTGTAAATTCAATTGCAGAGCAAGCTTTTTTTTTTAATTTGTTTAAATTTATTTTAATTTTTTGTGTAAACATATTACTTGAGCGCTTCAGTCGCTTAGAGAAAGATTTCGAACAGAGAAATAACGTAATTCTTACAGATCTTTTTGTTTTTATAAATTTCGTGAGTGTCGTACGCTAAAGTGAGCGGGTAGGGAGGCGTTAAGTAGATGAAAGGACGTAAACGTGCGCCTGATGGGATACAGCTGGATTTTCGTACTCGACCGTTGCTCTGCACCCTCGGGTTTCGGTCGGAATTTGCTAGCTGGAAACTTGAAGGAGTAAATACATTAACTGCGTTCTGTGTCACCGGCGGTGTGTAGATTTTTCTGTGGCGTTGGCTTCTCCTGCTTACACGTGGATAGCAAAACGTTAAAGTTGTTACTAATGTGGACTCTTTTTTAAATTTTTTTTAAATTTATATAGCTTTTATTTTTTTTAAATGATTAATATTTTATTCTAGGGGAGGCCCACAAGGGGATTTGACTTGGTGCCATGGGTTTGCAAACAAAGACCTCACCACGGCTAATTTAAACAACTTATGCGGACGGTTTAGTACACTGAATTCAATAATCTCGGAATTTTTGTAAAAATGTCACAAGAACTTATATATCGGTTTTAATTTATTAAAGAAAAATTTAAGAGAAATGCAATCTTAATTTTCAAAATTCATAATTTGTCATCTGACTTTAAAAACATTCAATTTTCCATTCATTTTAAGAGTATTTTAGTTTTTTCGTATAAAAGGAAAAAAAAAAGAGAAAAAAGAGACCTCTCTCTCCTTTTCTCCCCTACCCCAACACCACCCGCCCACAAAACACATTGGAGGGGGAATGGAAAGACCCTTAAAAATGGAAAGACTAAAATACCCTTTAAAATTAGTGAAAAATTGGGTGGTGTTAAAGTTATATGACAAATCATGGATTTTAAAAAATTAAAGTGACATTTCTCTTCAATTTTTCTTTAAGATGACAATTTGAAACTTAGATATAAGTTTAGGTGATATATTTACAAAAATCCCTTTAATTCTCCAAAGTATAGGTATGCTAGCATGCATTACCGCTGAGTATTAAATTATTGAGTCTGATTTTGATATACGTGTAAATAATTTTTTTTTATGATTGTAAAAGAAATTCACTTAATGGTATAATTCGAAAATCATTATAGAACTTTTTAATGCATAGGGTGAAATGGGGTTTGCCTTTTTTTCCCCCAAAAAATGGTTGTTACCCTCATTCATTGAGATTTTTATTGTGTTATATTTTTTAGAATTATAAATTTATATATTTTAAATTATATCAAGTTAACTAATATTAGTTAAATTAAAAAATGAAAATGGAAGGCCAAACCTAATAGCGTGGGTTTGTAACTAAGCAAAGCATTAAAGTGATTGGTTGTTAGAAACCTTCTCAAGTGAGACATATGTGGTAGTCTTGGACTGTTCACCTTGGTGGTGGTGGTGAAGTTGCACAAAACACTTCCCCTACTACCCTTGGGCTAGTAGGGCCCCCAACCACAAAGATGGGTAGCAAACCAAAAAATGGAAATAGAAGGAAATACTTATAGGTGGAACAGAAAGGTAATCTTGATAATTTTTGAGCCCACATGCATTTCTCTCTCTCGCTTTTCTTTTGTGGAGTCAACCTCAATGGGTTGTAAAATTGGATGCAAATGTGCATCAAATTTCACATCTCCAGCCAATAGTGTGTATATATATAGATGCAAGGACGGTATATATTTGTGATGATTTTGATACTTAATTGTGGCTACTCACATTCTAATGTTGTATTGTTTTTTAGAACTTTTCCTATTGAGAGGGACAATAATATATTAAACTCACACACACTACACAAATACTAGGACTCGAATCCAGGACCTTGACTGAGGGAGTAATTACTCCAAACCACTACACTAGTGGGTCCCTTGCTATTGCATTATTTTTAATACAAATGATATTGGGGGATGGATGAATTGAACCAAGAATCTAAAATGGAGGGATAAATGCTATTAACCAATTCAGCTACAAGTCCCTTTTTTTAATTAAACTTTAGGGTTTAAGCTAATTCTCATCATCAGATTGTCACACTGCTCAGCATTAGCAAGGGGAATAAACAAGCTTGTATTTTTTGTATTTGAGAAATAAATAAAAAAAGGCTATCCAAATTCCTTTGTAAAGTATGACAATCTGATGAGGAGCAATATGCCTTTTCCTTACGATTATTTTATAAACTTATCTGTTTCCACAAGAATATTAGCGTGTCAAGATAGGCTAACAATGCTTAATTATTGAGGGAATAAACAAGGTTTTTATATTTGTTGCACCCCATCAATTTCAACCACATTAATATTTTTCAAATGTTTCATTTTCATGAATTTGTATTGATATAGTTAATTAATATTGGGTCCAAAATTTTGAACAAAAATGGTGGTCCCCGGCAGTCACAAGTGGAGCTTAAAGACATGAGCTCGTGATTGTTTACAGCCTGGTTTTCTTCTGGTGGAGCCTGTACCATAATTGAGTTTACAACCTTTCATGTGTAAGCCTTTTCTTTTCCTTTCAAAAAAGTCTTCTCTCTTTACCTTTTTTTTCAAACAAAAAATGCAAATGTGTTTTGTAGTGCGCCATTCTGAATGGTAAAGCTTAGTTCATTATCATAGATATGAAAAAATAAATTGTAAATTGTAAATCAATTAAAAAAAATAGATTTGCATTTAAATTTCTTTTACTAGTTCACACTATTCCACATAAGAAAATAGATTTTGAAAACAAAAAATATCTCTGAGGTATTCCGTTCTTGATGAAACTATGGTGCCACTGCCAAACGAAATTTGCTTATCCTGATTCCTATCATATGTGTATACGTGTGGTCTATGCAGCGCGAGTTTCCTCTTTGTTCTCTAGCAAATATATGTGATGTGATTGATCTTTATTTGAAACTCCACATTTAATACTTTGTTTTTGTTTTTGTTTTTTTTGAAATTCTAGGATTCCATTCATAATTCAGTCAAAAAAAGTCATTAGTCACAAAAGGCCATTATAATAACGGAGCGGTCTAACATCAAAATTAATACAATCTAGTGCAGCTCCATTAACCGGAAAAAATTGAAAAATCCTTTAGTTGGAGGCTTTGGATTTTTCCTTGTCTAAAACTTGTAATGTTAGGAAAAATACACGAGTAATGGGGAATGGGACAATCGTGCCTATCAAAACAATGGAGAAACAAGGTCTACCACTTTCAAAGAATATTTTATCAACACTTGCATAATTCTTATATCCATTCCACTAGCACCGAGAACACGCTACGTGGACCAGACCACATCTCCCCGTCCAGGGCACATCACCTTCTGAGCCACCATGCACTCCTAACCCCAGCGAGCCATGCTTAGGCATCCTCGACTGCATTTTCTGACTTTGGCATTGGAGAGAGCTAGGTAGGTCCAACATTGGTGCCTCTTGGGTGATCATCAGTCTATCCCTTCCGTGCAGGTCACTCCTAAGAGCGGAGGAACTGCTACTGTTCGACCTAATGGAAGCTCTAACATTGACCCTATCAAAGTCCTATGTCGACCATTCCAAATCACATGTCAACAGTTGACGCCGTTTGTGGAAAACGTCAACAAAATGTCTCCTTCTTGCTAATCAAGTGCTCGAACCGCTAGGTAACTCTCATCGCCGCCACTCCACAAGAATCGTGATGCTGAATAGATGACTAAAGAGATAGCCATGTTGCATTCTACCCACTAAAAAATTGAATTGTTATTTTCACTCTAAAGAAGTCATCTTACACTCCTCACAATGTAACGTCTTCCTTATGTTTCTCTTATATCTTTTCAACAGAAAAAATAACAAAATTTCTTCTTTAATCAATTTTAAATGAAGTGGGTGGTGACGTGGAGATTTGGAATATGTTAGTCCTTGAACTGGTCAGAGAGAAGCAAATCATATTGTATTTGTCAATATCGCTTATATAAAAATGAAAAAGAAAAATCAATAATAGGTACGTAATGGATAATGGCATATATATATGACTATTCTCTAATGCGGACGTCTGGAAATTGCTTTTCACATAATCAGAATGAATTCATTCATTCAATGAAAAGGAAACCATTTTCATTTTGTTTTGTGCATCTCTCTTCTTTATCATTAAAAAAAAAAGCACTAAAGCACACATAACAGCCTCCAAATTCTCTATACAGTCCACCAATGAAGGAAAAGCCCAATCTAGAGGTGATGTTTGACTTTTAAGCACTGGCTGAGCATGGTTTCTATTCTACCTTTACCCAAAAAAGTGATAAAAGTGTTTGGGTTGATTTATTAGCACAAAGAAGGCACAAATACGGACGTCCGTAGTAGATAACAACTCTATATATATGTAACTTGCTAATTAATGTCACATTCTCAAGCAATTGGGTTTTTTTTAACAGTTCTACTATTTTCACCCCCTTGTTTTATTTCCCAACCCACCTTATCTTCAAAATTTTAAAGACAAATTTATCCCTTTGTAAAATGACTTCTAAGGTAACCCACCTTACGACAAAAAAAAAACTGTTCTACAATTTGAAAGGAAAAAAAAAGCTCCTCATTAACAAATATTCTAATAATTCAATTGAATAACTTAAATATAAGTCGTGAATTTTGAAATCTTTGACACATATATTTAAGGGGAATTTGTAGAAATGTCACATCAACTTATATGTCAATTTTAATTTGTCACCTTAAAGAAAAATTTAAGAGAAATGTCACCCTAATTTTTCAAAATCCATGATTTGTCATATGACTTTAACACAAATCCAATTTTCCATCCGTTTTAAGGGTATTTTAGTCTTTCCATTTTCAAATGTATTTTAAAAATGGAAAAGACATTATAATTTTTTTTTAATATCTTTTAAACAATTAAAATTTAAATAAATAAAAAAAATCAAACCTTCCCCTATCTCCACCGGCAGCTCCAACCAACCTAGCCGACCTTGAAATCCGTTCCCCCTTCCTTCTTCATAGCCCCTTCGTCCTTCTTTATCTACCATGAAACACCTACCCCTCACACACAAATTCTCTTAGCCCACCCAAACCGAGTCCACATTTTTATTCTTTTTTCTTTTTGGTATTGTTCTATTTGCATATTGAAATTTTTTCGAATTTCCATGCTCAATGAACCCCATAAAAAAAAATTATACATGCTCAGAGAGAGAGAAAAGGGGGGAGGGGGTCCAGTTCGATGTGTTTTGGGGGCGGGTGGGGTTGGGGTAAGGGAGAAAGGAAAAGTGATCTCTCTTTTTTTTTTCTTTTTTTTTTCTCTCTTTTATTTCTTGAAAAAATGAAATACTAAAATACCCTTAAAAATGAATGGAAAATTGGATGGTGTAAAAGTTAAATGACAAATCATGGAAATGGAGAACAAAGAGGAAACAACACAATGAAAACCACTTTCATTCACGAAAGGGAATAAAGAGGAAACAACACATGCAGCTGAACCTCATAGAAACCACACGAGTATGTCTCGACAAAGAGTAGAAACAGACCCCAAATAGGAAAACTACCAACAACAAAAATAGGAAAATAGCAACAAGCATAAAATACCAAATAATACGGGTGGGAAAACCAAACCAGACTAAGACGTCGCCACTATAGACGCATGTCAATTCCCAATCGCAGAAACCTACAGCGCTGGAGGACAAGGTAATCCATTACATTGAAGAAGAAAAACCAAGGAAGATGGAGTCTGTCGACCCAGACTTCGTTGCACATCCTCCTCTTGACATCCTCTGTTGCAGCATCAGCAGCTTTGTTGGCTTGTTGTGGAATCCACCTCCAAGAGCAAAAATGAAAGAACTTACATTTTTCTCTTATCGCAACTAGAATAGGGTAGAGTATCCAGCTACCTTTCTGAATATTTCCTTTCACACTCAGAATCAACTCCTTAGAATCAGATTCCACTTCAAGTCTAGTACAGCCAACCTCATTCGCTAAAGATAAGCCTCGCAGGGCTGCATGAGCCTCAACCTCAATGACAGAAGACGTCAATCTAGTTCCTCCACCTCCTCGCACAAAATTTCCCTCACCATCGCGGATAACATCCCCTAAACCCGCCAACAAAGTGTGTTTCTCCCAGACTGCATCAATATTCAACTTATGAACTGATTGGGAAGGTGGACGCCAACGCAGGCCTTGAGCATCCAGAGGAATCACCATCTTAGGCAGCAATATATCACCACTTGCAACTTCCAAAGCTTCAACAACCAATCTTTTTGCTGAATCAATTGTGGATTTGGGACAAAAGCTTCTACCTTCAAACACAACAGCACAACGGGATTTCCAGATGCTCCAACAAATAACACCAATCCGCATCACCATCTAGTCCATACTATCTGCGCCTACGATAGAAGGATTCGCCACTTGCTGAAGCCAAGCCACAGATCAAAAGTAGTAATCTCTTGTGTACCTACATGATAGTTTAAAGCTCCCCCAAACCAAACACCATGATTCCAGGTACACAATAACAACATGTGTTCCACAGTTTCTGGGTGTTCCTCACAAATAGGGCATAAAGAAGATAACCCCATATGTCTTCGATACAAGTCGGCTTTTGTTGATAGGCACCCTTTGATAGCATGCTAAAGAATTTTTTTTATTTTAGGAATCAGCAAGGAACTCTAGACAAGTTTCCACAAATCCTTGGGAATAACATGGGAACTCGAAGATCTCTCCAGATTTCGAGTGTAGCTATGTGAATGAACGTGGTCATAACCAAATTTAACAGTATAAATCCCATTCTTGTTAACTGGCCATATAATTTTATCCTTTTCCCTACCATCACCAAAAGCCCCAAGTATATGCCTGGATCATCTGTGATGTTTACACCCAAAATGCCACGAATCTGCTCCCTAATATCACGAGGGGTATTTAGGTTGAAACAAATACTAGATTTCTAAAAATTCACCATTTTCCCAGAAGTTTGATAGTTAAACCGCAAAATGCGCTTCACCCCAATGCAATTAGCCTTCGTCGCTGTTCGTACTACTTTGCAAAACCCAAGGGAAGGTGTCCTATAGTAGTGTAGCTCGGAAGTCCGAGTGTCGTTTACACAGAGAGCGGTGTAAAGAAAATAACGGAGATGAAAAAGAACAAGTGTGATTGAGAGGTAGATTTATGCAAGATTTGATTTAAAGAAAATTTAATTAATTAAAACACTAAGGCATTGGGGTTCTGTTAAGCTCATAATTTCATACATATACATGCCCTATTTACTTACTTCTTTTGCTTAGTTTCCTAGACTTCTAAGTTATTTGCCTTCCTTTGTGTGTTTTGTAGGCAAATAGAGCAAGAGAGCATAATTCATGCAATTCAAGCATGTTAAGGCCTAATTTGGATGAAGGGAAGAAGAGCTTAAAGACAAACTCAATTTTGGCTACAGCCCCCTGCCAGTCCAGTTTCGTAGGTCATATTGTAAGCTTTGTTTCAGCAACCTACATAGCTCGAATGAGGCCACATTCTTCATGAAAGTTGTTCCAATTGGTGTGTACTATAACATATCCAAAATTCAGCCCCATTGGATAAATCTGGAGTCCGTTACCTAGCAAACACAGAACCATGCTCAGGATGGATCTTATCAGCGCGGAAAATGAGTTAGCAATTTGTTTCGGCCTTAAC
>NW_018921336.1:287478-391504 GCF_002207925.1 Prunus avium
AAAAACGATTCTTCTGAACCAGGCTTGGTGTAGGAAGGCCTGAGGTTTCAATATGTGTCCAATGGGGCTCAAATTTGGATATGTCATAATAAACACCCATTGTAACAACTTTTATGAAGAATGTATTCCCATATGAGCAGTACAAGTGTACGTTTTGGGCCTTGCAAGTTGACTGCCGAAAATAGACTGGAATTGACTTCATTTCTTTTCTTTCCTTTCTTTTTGCTTCATATGCATGCACATTCTTTCTCTTTAATAGCTCCAGCATGCACCTATATAAAATCATGATATTAGAATAGAATGTAACAATTATTTCCCAATTGATAAGAGTTTGGGTGCCACTTCAAAGAGAGAGCTACCAAATAGAGAATTCAAATGAATTAGCCTATATTTCAATGAAGTGCAAATGGATTCGTAAAATGCAATGGAACATTCTAATTGGTGCAAAAATCAATAAAACAAGGTACTAACAAATATATATTAGGGATAGAAATTGTAATAATTATGTGGTTATCAGTCGCTTTCAAAAAAAGAATGGAGTTGTGAAGGGAAAATAAGGTGTAGGGATTTATAAAATCCTTAGAAGCTATGAGAGAAAAAAATCATCTAGCCTATGTATATCAAATATGAAATCACATAAAGCGGAAGCAAGAAAATAGCTAGAGATTCATGCAAGTCTCAACTTAGGTCCCAATCTTTATAGGTTTATGAAATTTTGCACCATTGACACTAATATCACATATTAAAGAGAAGGTAGAAAGTGAGGTTATCTTTGGTGCGTATCTTGAATCCAGGAATGGTATTCAAGTAGAGGGAATGGTCCCTTAGTTTTTGATTCTCCACTTTGTACTCCAAATAGGCACAATGAGGTTATGCCTCCCCAAAGTATCTTCACCAAGGTAGAATGAGAATGAGAGAATAAGGAACAAAGAGAAGAAAAATGGGTGCTAGCCTTTTCTTCTCTATGGTGGCTGGCCAAGGGAGACTAGGGAGGGGGCTTGATGTTTTCCTTTCTTCCTAAATGCCTAACTTGAAACCCTAAGGAGGTGTTGTGCTATGGCTATGATTATATAGAGACATATTGTCACACATATGCCCTTAAGTAACCCCATGTGCCGCACCCTCCTCTTCCTTAGCCTTTGGTCTACCACATTAATCTTATAAGGTGTCACACTTTGCCTAAGTCTATAAGTTCCACTTTCTAATAAATGTTTAAGTCATATAGGACCAAAACTAAAGTTCCATAACTTTAATTCATTCATTAAGCTAATATAATTAGCTTAATTGATTTAATGACTTAACTAAATAAATCACTAACTTGTCTAACAAGAATTGGTCCTAGTCAACAGTTTGACCTTTGACTTTAACTTTGACCAAGTCGCAAAATCAATTATTCTCTTTTCAATTCTCGATCCATACTTTTTCGGTGTGCAATCTTATAGGTTCTAATTAGCGAGGCCGTGAGTAAGAATGATTACTTCTAAACCGAATGTGCATTGTATACCTCTATACAATTTTCCCTATTGGCGAAGGCTAATTGTAATTAGTCCTTACAAGGCTTCCACAAATTATGAGTGACACCTAGCTGTATGTCATGGCTACCCAAGTTAAATAGAATTCATTTTGAGATACTAGTTAGTTTGTGATTACAATGCAATTCGGTCTTTTTCTATTATAATAGTCGTGTTGTTGGGATATGGTTAATTTGTGTCAAATCCCTAATATGACATCCTTAGGTTATATGATTCACTTGGATGTAATTGCAAATGTTCTTGTTTCAATTCTCATCCTATACTTTGGCCAAAGATTCAACGAATCATATCTTTAGAGTATTCTCTCTTCTTACTAAGAGTAGAGATTTCTTGTTGTACATTCATATGCCTTTGTGCATATGCTGAGTATTCTGAGGAACACCTTCAAGTCACATTCTTTTGATACGACTGTATAGTGTTCTAAAAAATAAACAGCTCATACACAAGACAACTATGATGTCTCAGGTCTAAGGACTAATTTGCATTATCATAACTTATAATTCTTTGTTTGAAACTTGTGAGTAAGACTTCCACACCAGAATTTTTGAGTTGATCGCGTTCAGTGAACTTCATCTCTATAGAGCACCTACACACCTATCTTAGTGTCTCTATACTAACGACTTGGGATCTAGTCATCCTCCCAATTGAGCAGACATAGTGTGTACCAGTCTTTGTGGATTACCATTTTCCAATTGGTGATCCTATGACCAGGAACAGTTCATGATTCAATATTACTACGAAGGAAAGGTCTCTTGAATCTAACTTCTTTAGAATGTTTTCCATTCATATCTTTATCCATGAACTTGTTACTTTATGTACATTATGTATCCTATAGTAACATTCATGCCTCTTTCATTATATTAATTATATTATATCCTTAGAATATTCCATTTTTATACTGGCTTCTAGGGTATATATCTAACAAGTCATCCGCAAAGAAAATATGGGATAAGGTAGGCCTATCCCGACTGAATTTGATACCCTTCACTAACCCCCGATCTACAACTTTTTTAATCATGGTAGACAAAACATCACAAACAAGGAGGAAAAG
This sequence comes from Prunus avium, assembly GCF_002207925.1. The sequence continues at coordinate 290,062 of NW_018921336.1, forward strand.
GTATGGAGATAGGGGTTCGCCGGGCCTAAGACCCCTAGAAGGTTTGAAACCCGTGCCAGCTTTACCATTAAAGAAGGACAAATAACTCAACAGAAGTGATGCACTCCATTACAAGTCGCACCCAACGATGGTCAAACCCCATTTTACACAGCACAACATGAAGAAAATCTCACTCAATCTTGTCATACGCCTTATTCATATCTAATTTGAGGCCCATCTTGAATTTTTTTGATTTCTTCCTGAGCTTAAGAGCATGAAAAGCTTCATGAGCAATGACAATATTATCTTGGATCTATCTCCTAGGGATAAAAGCACTCTGTTGTGGGGAAATGTTACCTGCAAGAAGAGGTTTAAGGCGATTTGCAAAAATCTTTGAAATTATCTTGTAGGAGAAATTACACAAAGCAATAAGACAAAATTGAGTGACCATCTCAGGGCTTGGAACCTTTGGAATAAAAGAAATTTCAATTTTTGTTAGGTTGATCACATATGAGTTGCCATAAAAAAAAAAAACTAAAAAAAAAACTCCTGACCATTCTACATAAATCATCACCAATAATATCCCAATACTTATGGTAAAAAAATACCCAAGAATCAATCTGGACTTGACGCTTTGAGTGCTTCCAGTTTGAAAGCAACCTCCCTAATCTCCTCGTCTGACACTGGCCAACACAAATCTTCATACATTTGGTTTGTGATCACTGGAAAAACAAAAGTAAGGATGTCACCCCAACTTCTGTTCCCCCCGAAAGTGAACAAGCCCTAATAATAATCCTCAAAAGCACTCTAGATATGATTCTCATCTTCAACCCACACCCCATTAATATTTTTTATCCTGAGAACCCTATTCCGTCTGCGACATTGGATTATACTATGATGGAAAAATGCAGTATTTAAATCTCCTCCCTTAAGCCATTGAATTCTCGATCTTTGTTTCCAGAAAAGCTCATCTCAAGACCATACTGCTTTAAGTTCATCCTTCACAAGATCAATTTGCTCATGATTCTGATCTCAATCATCTTGCAAGGCTTCCAACTCAGACAAGAAGGACTCTACTCTTTTTTTGGAATTTGGAAATTTGTTCTTACTTCAGTGACATAGCTCACGATTACATCTTTTTTGCTTTTGGTTCCACCCTAACATCATCCCCCTCCCAGTTATATGATTCCACCTTCTATTGATTACCTCTCTGCACTCAGGATCTTGAGCCCAAAAGGCTTCAAACTTGAAATGCCTCTTCACATTGGCAGACCTATCCTCCAAAAACACCAGAAGATGGCAATGGTCAGATCCCACTGCTGGCAGATAAGTGACATAGGAAAAACAGGCCACTCTTGCCATTTTCACATTTTATTATATCCCTATCAAGATGCTTTGAATCAACATCCCTTCAGCTCTAATTCCCCTCAAAGTGAAAGGTTGTCCTTGGTATCCCGTATCCAGTATCCAGCAGGTGCATATTGTCCATCAACTCATATAAATACCTCCTGCTAGTTTGACTGAAAGCCCTGCGTCCTTTCTTCTCATGTCCCATAGAATTTCATTGAAATCACAAATGCATAGCCAAGGTTGTTCATTTGGAGAAAGACAATGACCAAGCCAATCCTAAAAAGCAAGCTTCTCCTCCTGATACAAAATGCCGTAAACCGAAAAGACACACACCTTCCTGCCCAAGTTAAGCAACGTAACCTCTGTATGGATAAGATTTTTTGAAAATTCCAAAATCTGAAGATCCACGCTACAATCCCACCACAAGCTTAAACCCCCACCCCGCCCCCCCCCAGCTTGGTTCCACACAAAAATCAGTTGCGTAGCCCAAATCTTAACTAGTTCGTTTCAGTCTACTGTGTTTCATTTTTGTCTCCATTAGAAACACAATAAAGGGTCTATTTGTTGTAATGATCTCACAAAGAAACCGAAATGTCAGGTTTGACCCAGGACCCTGACAATTCCAAGAGAGAAAACTCATGGCGACCGTGCTGCTATTTTCGGCCAGCCGCCATGTCCTGAATTCAGACTTGGGTGTTCACCATACATAGACCATCCTTCAGCCAACCTATTTGCCCACAACACCGACTTGCACATCAATTAAGCCCTCCTCTTTAAATTCTTCCTATGTGGCACTCACCTCCTCAGTAGTAATTTTTTTTTAATTCTTTCTAGGACTCGGGAAAGATCAACGAGCTCTGCTCCTACCTTGAGGGACGCTAACTAACCCCTTTTCTCCTTTCTGATTTTTGAAAAACCTATCCCCTTGGGACTTGGACTTCCACTTGGGATTAGCTTCTTCTTTTAGGTCCATCCTTTTAAAAGCCTAGTTGATGTTTTGTTGGGGAATATTTTAAGTAGCAGCTGGAATAGTGCAAAAAGGCTATTGAAGACAAGTTCAATAGTTGGCTCAAACAATAGAGAAAAAACCAAATACTTCTCAGCGACCCTACCCCAACAGCCACCCATGAGCCAACCCAAACCACCCACCCCACCCTCACCAGCAGCATGCCTTCCTCACTACCGCCGACCCAACCCATTTAATATTTATATATATGTTCATTTGAATAACTTTAAATTATATATTCATGATTTGTTTTTCTCTAAATGGGTGTCCTTAGATATTTGTTGCGTGTTTAATTTATATATAGGTAATTATGCGGTAAATACATATAATTGTATATATTTATAATAATATTTAATTGCTAGAATAAATAAGTTTTGTGTTATTTACCTTCTATGTGTGAAGTGGCTAAAGTCTAATAATCGTTTTAAATCATGATCGTATTAGAATTGGGCACTAGGAACATAATCACATCATCTCTTGCATGCAACAGCTCCTACTATTAATTAGTGTAGATGGTAGCTTTACATTCCTTGCATGCTAATTAATCAACGTGGTAGATATTTGCAATTACTTGCTGGACACTAAGACTCCCAAGTGTCATAAGAATACAATTACTTGCAGTACACTAAGACTTACATGTGTCATTGTGCCTTTGTGACTAAGCTGTATTACTTGAGCTATTGAAATTGTAGAGGCAATTATCCACACTTGAAGTAAATCTACATGCAACCAATGAAAGCCAATAGTAGTTGCCGCCTCTTCTTACTATAAATAGGACCTTCATTGCTTTATTTCATGCATGATAGTGCATGAGGAGAGAGAAAGAAAACGAAAGAGAAGAAGTGAGAGAGAAAAGAAGATAGAGTAAGAGACTAAGTCTGTGAATGCGGTGGAAAATTGGGAATCGTCTTACATTTCTTGCAAAAGCATTAGTGTCAAGGTAAGGGGTTTCTTGGAGGGCCTTTTGCAGAGATTGATTTAATTAAATTTCGTGAACATTATATTATGCATGGTATTACAGTTTGGTTGGCGTTCCTTGTTATTGGGTGTTTACTTGTTATTAATTATTTAATCAATGTTGGTGTGGTTATATTTTGATACATGATAAATGAAAGGGATAATTCTATCATTTCATGGAAATTGGTTGGAGTTCTTGGGTTGGAAGGATACTAATGAAAAAAAAAGATAATGGAAATGATCTTTTGTGTAGTTGAGTCTAACTCTTGGAAGGTACCATATCTCAGGGATCCCACAATGCACATGATTTTTATTGGGTGATGCGGGATTGGTGACAGGGAGTTAGACAAGATGACTAATAAAAGGAAAATTATGGGATGATTGAGATGGGGGTTAGTTCATATAAATGGGCATTCGAGACCAAGTGATATAAGCAAGGTATGGGACGTGCATGTGTGCTTGTCCAGTTATATGAATTAACGGGAGTAGATAAAGAGTGTTGATGCCCAAAATCGAGTGTCTACTTAGGCTGAAGAAGTTTGGAGTCTTCAGTAGGATAAGAGGGTTGCGGAACTTTGGCAAGGAGAGATCCTACTGGAGAAATAGGGAAAAACTGAAGGCTCTCCGATGCTTAAGTTAGCAAGTGTGGGATATGTAGTAATTTTGGCAGAATAACAGTAAAGGTGAAAAGTAATTATCCCTTTTTACTTGGGCACTATTCCTCTTTTATGGAAAAGTGAAAGTGGGAGTTTGCCAAAGTTTCGATGTGGGACTTTGTGCAAGTTCTTGTGGTGGCGACACGTGTCTAAGGCTTAGGTTCTGTAATTGAGAGCTTCGATAATCACCTTCGACAGGTAATTGCCACATTGGAGGAAGGTGTCTTTGATAGTTGAGAAGTGTCCTACCTTTGGCATGCTAAGGGTCTGTCCCCACGTTGGTCCCAAATGCGTTCGGTTGATTATGGTGTAAACAAAGAGTTCATGCATTATTATTATTGATATGATAATTGACTGAGTGATTGCATGTCACTTAATTTAGTTATATCAATTTACCATGAAAAAGTTTATGTCTCTATGGAGCTATGGTTTCGCTCACCCCCTAACATATTTTCCAGGTACTAAACGTGAAATCTAGGACTTGTGATGATCTTGGCATGTCTATAAAGTGTATTATAAGCATAGCTTGTGGATGAATAATGACCTACTCTTTTAGTGAACTCTTGAGTAGTTCTAACTTGTAAAATAATGTAAAGATGTAAAATTTCGAATGTTGTTGTTTCCATTGAAAATTCTATATAAAATATTCATTTATTTACTTTATGTTCTTTACATTTTAGTTATAGTTTTTATTAAATTCGTGAATTGGGGCGTAACACTCACTCTCTCTCTCTCTCTCTCTCTCTCTCTCTCTCTCTCTCTCTCTCAAACAACCATGAAGCGTCCATACAAATCAATTCATGGAAATCTTCGACCTCGGCTAGCCTAGGAACAACCACATGTTCCTAATACAAGACACTTTTAGAATTTGAGTGCTTCTAATTTGCTTGAATTAATAATTAAAGGGTATTTTAAAAATAATGGTGTGTGAAAATATAGGATTCACATGGTGGGTGGAGAAATAGGACAGGTGGGTGGAAATAACAACACTCTTTTTTTAAATACAAGATGCCATAAACATACACACTACTAAGGTGCCATAAAAATTCGAACTTCAAGCCACTCGCCCGAAAGGAAAAATCCCTTTTCACTCGGCTATAGTCTCAGTTGACATCAACCGGTTATTAAACTGGTTATTGTGAACATTTTACAAGTCCAGCCGGCACTCTATTTTAGAATAGTGGGTTAGTGACCCACATAAATTAAACTGCTACTTTCATAATGACGATCTATAGACATTTGTGCAAAATCAATTTGACTTAGTTAGGGGTTTATGTATGGGAATGGGACTGCTGAATTATGTCAGATTTTCCAATACTTAGGAGTTAAGTTAGGAACAAAATTGTATTTTATAGAGATTTCAAAATTAGGGAATCAAATCAATTGGTTGGGAACAAGTTGTTATTTCTATATGCAGACTTTGGGTCTTGGGTGAGTACTGTTTTACATTGGCCTGGCCTCCAACAAATTCAAAATTAGGGTAAGTCTGTTCTGACTACCGAAAAATAATAAATATATCCACCAGTGTTACCTAATTTAAAAAATTAAACGAGCCTCTAAAAAAAAGTCATTTTGCACTCCTCATTTTCTCTTGTAAAAATATAAGAAAATAGCATAGGATGATTTTTTGTTGAAGGGAGAGAATATCATAGGTCAGTTAATCCATGGTAGTATTATTCCTACTCTAATTTTTAAGGCACATGCTACATAACCGAATCAGTCAAGAATCAAGACTAATGGGGTGTTGGTTGAATCGGCCCAGGCCTTTGGTGTGCAAAACCCTATGATACACCCGTGTGTGAGTTTTCCCCCTCCCACTTTCTAACTTCAACAACAAATCCGAAAGAAAAAAAAAAAAAAAAAAACTACATAAGATTCAAGAACCAAAAGTAATTATTTCAGATAAAAGAAAAATATAGGAAATAAAGGTGAACATGACCAGATATTTGGTCTCAAAAGTAATTATGTAATTTTTTTTTTTGTTTAAATGATATTAAAGAAGATTTTAGATGTCATTATACGATATTATGAAATGAATTTTCAATTAGGTCCCTATTAGTTTGACGTGGTTTGCAAGTAGGCCTATACAGCTAGGTTTCATTTCATTCAAGTGCCTCCCTCCCTAACATCTCACGCGCGCCTCACCCGTCGTTAAATTTCATTTCATTTTCTCCGTTAGGATATCCAAACCTCAGATTTTCAGTAAAGCTGAGCCACTCTGATTTGATTGGTTATTCATAATATTATATCAAGACATCTTAAATCATCTTTAAAATTGCAAGAATATCTCAAGCATTCTTTGACAGTGAAGTGAAAGAAAGCACATATTGGGTATGGAAATATACAACAGTAATTTTAAGCCCATTAATATTAAAATCTGTGCACCAAATGGCCTGGAACCACACTGACAAACAACAAAATTGAAACAGAAAAAAGCAAATCAAATACCTCACAAAAGTTTGGTTTACTGGCGCATTATAGTGCAAGAAGGGTAAAAACATTAATTGCACATGATCATCAAATTTGGAGTAATCTGTCCTACATTCACCACTTTCATGCTAGAAGAATAAAGCAACAAATCAAAAGAGAACAGCATCCAAAAGTTTAATGCTATTTACAAAGGCTGAAACTCAGAGGATCAAACCTTTAACAGGTTCTGGCTTGGATGGGTCATGCTCGGATGGCGCAGATGCTTTTGGAGAATCAGATAGAACTTGAGCATAGTCATCCTCTATTTTCCTATGTTTCTCCTCTTCAACCATTCCCACTTTCTCTTTTGTTTTCTGACCAACCTCCCCAGCTGCTTTTGCAACCTTATTAAAAGCACCTGTAACCCATGAAGCACTGGTAAACACATACCGGTTCTTCATTATAGCAGATCCAGCGTTACTGACTGTCTGCTCAGCAGCCGCAAAAGCTGATTTGGTTTTCTCTGAGACCTGAAATTTCTGATCCACTTCGCGAACTTTGTCACCAACCACAGAGGTACCAGCGCTTATTTTCTCACTGAGCCCAATCTTTTTGTCAAAAGAAGCAACTTTTTCTGAAGCTGTTGAGGTCAACTGGTGCTTCTCATCAAAATTCTTTGCCTTGTTGACTGCATCTTTGCCCAGGACAAACCCCTTGGCAAGCATGCCACTAACAACATCCTCTGCCTTCCGTAATGCAGATTCAGCCCCACCAGGCGATTTATTCTCAGTTACCTGCAGAGAATGGAGTATTAGACACGTCATGCGGGGGAAAAATATGACGCAGAAGCTCTGTGAAAGGCTCTTACATTGGGTGCTGTAGCAGCAGGTGGCAACTCGTAATCTGGAGCCAGAGTGATGGTGACAGACATATCCACTATTGTCGCTCCCTGACATAACATAAAGTGTTAAGTGAAACTTGCTCATGCTTTGCACAGAAGTTAGATCACCGATTAAAATCACACTAATGCTGTGGCCAAGTGAACCAAAGCTTCAGTCAGTGGACAACAATGGCGTCTTTTCCATTTCAATTTAAATTTTTGATACATTCTGGTGTGTGTCACAGACCACTGTGAGTCAAGATAATTCCCTAGATGCATGTAGTCAAAATCTTTCCCACCTGACTTTATACAACAGCATTGTCATCTCTTCCTATGTGCAAAGTCATCCTCTACGAAGTAAAAAATAAATAATGAACTCAACTAAAGCAGAGAGATAATCAACATGTACTAGACGACTTCCAACTAATATTAAGTGCATTCTATGTTTTAAAGCTTCCTTACGCATTACCCATGAAACTCCAACAGAGTAATGCACTATCCTATGTTGACAACACTAGCAGTTACATAATTCCAACCTCCAACAGAAGAAATAAATTGAAATACGCAACCATAGGCCATGCTAGGGTCCAGTGTGTCCTCAACACCAACCTGACAAATTATTATAACTAAATATTATGAAAACTTAAATCTCGACCACAAACTATGAGAGTACCTACATTTAATGCATGAAAACCTACAGCACCAACTACTTAAAGCTAAAAACATGACTTCATTTTGACACATTAGCTCAACAAAGGGTCATATCCCCTGTAGACCATTTTCCATCTTGTTGGTACTAACCACCTCAGCCAGTATATCCTCCTTACAGAACCTTGACATTGAATCTGGGGCTGTATGCAAATGTCGATAGAGCCAAGTTAAAAATATAGTAGACCAAAATGAATAAATTAGTAAATAAATAAGCTCTAAGGGTATATTTTAGGGACATAAACGATTCACTTTTCAAAATAATATTAAACTTTATTACTAGCTCAACAAGTCAAGCAGTGTAGTACTAGCTCAACAATGGCTCTTTTGTTCACCGAAAAAAGAGAAAAAGATTGCTTAGATAGCCCCGTGTACAATCAAAATATCTGAAGCTTAGTTGCTCTATTTGTTGGCAAATAACTCAAATCAACTTCTTGTCCCTCAGAAGGACATCCATTGATGTTTTTTTGCATGTAGCAAAACCATCCAGAATCCTACCTCATCCAGCAAACAAGCCACATCCAGATTTTCCAATATGAATCTATTAATGACCCATATTGTACAAACCAACCTCAAATTGTGTACATCAATCTCAAATGCATTTTGTACCTCTACTGTTCATATCATTTACAACATAGCTTAACTAATATACCTAGGGTGTCAAGTGAAGTCACATACCGAATGATTATTAGATCACTGGATCACAAAAGGTTTTCAGGTTTATATTTATCTTTTATTGGTTTATATTTATCTTTTATTGTTTAACCTCCAACAAACAATGGTAAATATACCTGTTGAATTATTAAAAGATCATGAGTAAGAAAATAAACGGACCACATGAGGAGGTGATATATTATGATCAAAGAAGTTTCATTACCGAAAGGAGAACTGCAGTCTCAGCTCCTTGTACATCCTTGAAGGTAACATAAGCAATTTGGGACCGCTCAGTATCACTGCATGAGCATACAATAAGCTAAATTCATACACAGATAATAAAAGATGAGGAATCCATCAAACTAAATAAATCATCAAACCTCATCATTTCGACATATGCAATATCACCGGAAAAAGAAAAGAACTCCTTTATGTCTCTCTCACTTGCGCCCAAGGAAAGATTGCTGACCTTGATGGTTTGTACCTGCAAGAGAGCAATATGAGGTAGACCATAAAAATATGATTTTCAGAATCTAGGTTGTGCATTCATTTTGGAGAGACACCAAGCAAAGAAATTAACAACACAACTTAAAATATTTGCATATAACTCAATATCAGGTCAAAATTATAATGGAATAACCTTTGGAAAATCTACATCCTCTATGAGGAAGAAAGTATAACTTAATCTGTTTTACTCCCGTCCAAAAGTGTATAGGATTCCTCAGCCTGACCTCCTCCACCATTTTTTTAAGAGGGGAAGGAGAGGATACCCCATTGATAGTGTTCAGAAAACAACTTTGGATGCACTATTAACATTATTATGAACTGAAAAATGAAAAATGAGCTTCACCTTTTACTGCTGCCAAGCTATTTTTGCAACTTGACGCCAGCCTTTTTCCAAGGAAAGAATCCACATACAACTTATAAATCGGTTGTGTCCAAATTTGAAGAAAAATATTATTACAAACAGATTCTTAAACTACTCTAGGAAAGCCCATTTTCAGGGATCCTTATAAATCAAAAGGTTGTGCAAAGAAATAATAAGCTGAAAAAGTTTGACTCCCAAAGCACTTAATGTTTCCTTTTCCTTAGTAAGAAAATCAGGGCCAAGTATTTTGACAAGAAAAGAGAAAGTGTAGTATTGGGTTATCTTTGATTTCATTTATAAGTATCAGATCTATGAAACCCTTCTCAAGCTGCAGTTAGGAACCATATTTTAAAAACTGCAACTGAAACATAACTATACTAAAATTAGAATATAAAGAATCCTGATTAGCAAAAGTAAACTGGGGATAATGTAGAAAACAAGAGTATGAATCCAGAATGAAACTTTTTCTCAAGAATGGATTCATTTCATTTATTCAATCTTTGTTTTCCCCATTGAAAACAAGTCAAACACACAAGATCAGTTACATTGAGGAACAAAAAAAAGAGTCAAACAAACATCACATCTACCTATACATGCAATTCTTCACTTGTAAACATGAATCTAATTCAACCAATTCAACTACACAGAGATAAAAATACAGATCTAATAAGGCTGCCCCAAATCACTGATAGTCAATGAGTAAACTTATTCATCAAGCAATCACACCAAAGCTACACAAAAAACACCCATATTCCTAACTGATCAAAACAAACACTTCAAAAGCCTAAAACTTAGTTCAATTTGATGTAAACAATAAATTCAGAAACATATACACAGAAGGAGAGAGACAATAAGAGAGAAAGTACTCACCGACATGGCGAGGTTCTACTGGAGAAGATCAAGGGGCGAGAATGAAGATCCACGGAGACGTAGACTGGCCGGAAAGTTGCCGGAGAAACTGAGACTTTCTCAGACAGCAAAGTCGTAATGAAGAAAATGGAAGCAATTTTGGGTCAGGATTGAGATATTTTTATACTGGCGCAAGCGTCAAGGATGGGTTTAGAGGGGCACGTGCCCTGGACCGTGGCACGTGAGTCACCGTAAGGTTTTCGTTGTTGAATTTTTTATTTTTTATTTTCGTCAGATCGTTGTTGAAAACTTTGAAACGTGCGAGCATGTTGATTGGTATTTATTGGACTGGTGGGGCCCATTAGGAGTTCCGATACGCGTTTGAATGGACTTTTTGTCTTGCGTGAAGTAGAAATTTGTCCATAAACTTCCGGGTTGTTCCATTTTGCTTGTTAGAGCAAAGCCCAATGGTGGACTCTAAATGGGGTGCCAATTTAGAATTTTGATGAAATTTTTTGGGCTTTAAAGGAATTTAGCCCAAATAGGAGGCTCTATATTCCGGACTATATTTTTTTTTATGTTGTCATTTGAATTACATGCTAATTTTTTTTTGTTGTGAACTTATTTTGCGTTAATATATGTTTATGTTATGTTAGTTTTTCTTTTTAACATTTTAACTAAAAATAAAATAAAATTTGGATGAGATTCCGAAAACAACATTTTATTTCATTTTGAGATCAAATGGATATTATTGATTGAGTTTTTGTAATAATGGAGGTATGAAATTCCTCATCTTTATATGCCTTTCATCCATATCGCATCTACTTTGTTAGATAATAATGGGGGCTGTTGGAGGAAAAATAGAAAAACAGAGAATAAAAGAATTAGAGAGAGAGAAAGAGAGAGGAAGAAGAAGAGAAAGAAAATAGGAGTGAGAGAGTGTGCGTGAGAAAGAAAGATAGAATGCATGAGAAAGAAGTTGAAGAATAAGAGAAAGAAAAGAGAGAGAAAAAAGTTGCAAAGGACAAGAGGAAGAAGATGAAAAAGAGTAAGGCTGGGCATTTCTACCGAAAACCTGACTAACTCGCCAAAACCAGACCAGTTTACGTGGGTTGGTCTTATTTTTTCTTTTAATTTTCTAAATTTTGGCAATGAATCAGAACGAACTGCCCGATCTTTGGTTAAAAATTGCCAGTTTACCTAAACTGAACTGGTTTGCACAAATGCTAATATTTTGAAAAATTGAAGTTAGTGGGACTTAAACCCCTGACCTCCAACACTTTCAAAAGTCAGCAGAACACTATGGTAACTGGTATTCTTGTGTTTTAATGGTATAATGATGATATTTTGAAGAAACCCATATGAAAGTGTTAGGGTTAAACCCTAACACATCTCCTTTTTTCATCTCAGCACTGTTGTCTTTTTCTTCTTCCTTTCTTTCTGCTCTCTATCTTCTTACTCCCTCTCTTTATGCTTCCTATCACATTGCAAAGTCGTCGTCATTGTCGGGAAGTCGTTCTCGTTGTCATCTACAGCCCATAGTCCAAGGCCAAAGAAGTCATCATCAGTGCTACCTGTAACGGACCTGATTTCTTGGCAAACCGACTGTAGTCGGTCTCCCGTCCAGTCAACTCGGCATCATTCACTGGAAATGCAACACCGACGACGGTCGGTGTGGTGCATGACAACTCTTCGATGGCATGGTTATCGAATTGTGCCAAGCCTAAATAAGAGTGAATGTGTTACCAAAAAAAAGAAAGATAGTTGGGCTTATTATAATGGAGTTGGGTTTGGTATGATGGAGTTGGGCTTGTGGAACTTGGAATTGGACTTATCAAATAGTAGGACACTTTGACATGTTGAAGAGGACCCAAAAAATTGGACACTTGTATTTAAAATATATATATATATATATATAGCTAGTCAGTTTTTACTAACAAGAAATTGGAATTGGAATCAGATTGAACTGGTCCGGTTTACTTTTTTTTTATTTTTTTTTATTTATAAAAAGTTTTAATTTGAGTGCTACTATTTTCACCCATCTTATCTTCAAAATTTTAAAGACAAATTTACCCTTTTATAAAATGACTTCTAAGGACTTAGGGAAAACACATTAAAACCAATTATAAAAATGAGAAAAAGATAATAAAAGATCTCAAATTGTTTCTTCAATAGTCACCACCTCACAATCAAAAGTTCCTAAGCCGATCCACCCCCAAATTTTTAGTGTTAATAATAGGAAAGGACCTTTAATTGAGATTTGAATTAGCCCAGCAATTCTAGGTTCTTAAAGTCTACACCGCTCAACTGAGAGAGAGAGAGAGAGAGAGAGAGAGAGAGAGAGAGAGAGAGAAGTAGCAGCAGCTGTTTGTGCAAATAATCCCTCGGGAGAATATTCGCTTCTAGATCCTTAGCCATTTGAACTTCTTTCTCTCTTTTCCTCTCTTCCTATAAAAAAGACCGAAGTAAACATACCACACCGGGGGGGTGTTAGCCAAAGGCCCTCCGATGCCTAAGTTATTTCGATTGAATCTAGGAGAAAAAATAGCTAAAAAGCATACGAAGATTTATTTATGGTGAGAACCGGGTTGCTGGAGCCGTGTGTAGCGGCACTTAGCCGTGTACGAAAAATATGGAGAGAGGAGAGCGATGAGGCTGGCGACAATGGTGGGGCTGTCAGCTAGGGAGAGAGAGGGAGAGAGATTTTGGGTATTTTTGCAGGGTTTCGAAGCTAGGTTTAGAGTTACCTTGAGTGTTGAATGAAGCCATGTATTTATAGGGCTCTAGACATCTAGGTTTTTGCAAAGAATAAACTCTTATTAGGAAGGAGTTTATTCTTTCCCCAAATTGTAGAGATTGAGTCAATTAGGGATTTGATTGGGATCAAATCTCCTAATTTGGTGGTGATATCTCCAAATAAGGATAATATCTTAATTAGTGATATTATCTCTTTAAATAAAGATAATATCCTTATTTATTGTGTCAATTATCTTGCCAAATAAATGACTTAATTAATTGACCTAGAGGATATTCTTCTTATCCACGTGGCGTCTCATGATTGGAGATTGAAATATTTGCTGCCATAGCAGCAGCAGCATTTGGGTTGGGTTCTGTGGCTAGGGTGTTGGGTTGTGGGGGGTGAGTTTGATGGGTGGCATGTGTTGAAATTGGTGGGGAGGGGATCGGGTAAAAGAGAGAGAATAATGGTGGGTGGAAAGATGAGATTGTGTTTTTTCAAATTTATATTGTGGGTGTGAAGATAAGGTGGGTGGAAAAATAGAACAAAGGGTGAAAATAACAGCACTCTTTAATTTGGTTTGATTTCTATTTTTTCCGATTTAGTTCGACTCAGTTTTTCCGGTTTCTCGTTTGGATGCCCACCATCATCAAAGTACCCTTTTGATGAAAATTTTTGCCACCTCGGTTGCACACAAGATTGACTTTGCATTCCTGGAAAGCTCGACCTTGTAGAAATGACACATGAACTTATACCTCAGTTTCAATTTGTCACCTTAAAGAAAATTTGAAGAGAAATGTCATCTTAATTTTTCAAAATTCATGATTTGTCATCTATCTTTAACACCATCCAATTTTTCATCCATTTTAAAGGGTATTTTAGTCTTTCAATTTTCAAAGAAAGAAAAGAGAGAAAAAAGATACCCCAAAGACATTGCACATTATCCCCCTCCTCCTCTTCTTTCTCTTTCTCTTTGAGCATGTATAAATGTTTTTATGATATTCATTGAGCATGTCTAAAATTTTAAAAAAGAAAAAAGAAGAAGAAGAAGGTGGACTCGGTTTGGGTGGGATGAGGGAATTTGTTTGTGGAGGGTAGGTGTTCCATGATAGAGAGAGGAGGAAGGGGAAGAGGGGAGGGAGAATAGATTTCAAGATGGGCATGATTGGTTGGAGCCGTCGGTGGCACACTGGGGATGGGGGAGGTGATATATTTTTTTTTTCAAATTTAATTGTTTAAAAGATATAAAACTTTCTTATAATGATTTTTTCATTTTAATTTTTTTTTGAAAATAGAAAAACTAAAATACCCTTAAAATATATGAAAAATTGGAAGGTGTTAAACTCAGATGACAAATCCTGAATTTTGAAAAATTAAGGTGATATTTCTCTTAAATTTTTCTTAAATGTCACAAATCAAAACTATGGTATAAGTTCAAGTGACATTTTAAACAAAATTCCATTTATGGGTCCACATCAACGTGCCGGCAGCGGCTTCCGTCCCCAATAGTTTCCACCAGAAAAAACAACCTCACCGCATTAATATTAATAATACAATACGAGACGTACGCATACCTCTCTCTCTCTCTCTCCCCTGTTCCCTTCCTCCCTCTCTCTCTCTCTTCCGAATCATCGCCTCCTGCTTATCTCCCCGTTCTTGCCACAATTCTTAATTCGCATCGAGGTCTTTCAAGATCCCTGTATCCAAACACCAGCTCCTCTTTCCATTTTTTTCGAAATTCTCTTCGGGATTTTCTCGGGAAAGTAAGGGTTAGGGTTTGGGAGGGAAGCGAGATGAGCTTTCGGGATCTGGAAGCAGGAAGGGGCTCGGGTTTTTCAAGGCGTGACATCGTCAATGGCAAGCAGGACCCGACCCAAGCGGTGGCCTCAGGCATTTTCCAGATCAACACCGCCGTATCCACCTTTCAGAGGCTCGTCAACACCATCGGTACCCCCAAGGACACGCCCGAGCTCCGCGAAAAGCTGTGAGTTCTTTACTTCCTTATCAATTTTGTTTGAATTGTTTGGTTTTGCATTTAGGGTTGACTTATTGAGAATTTTGTTTGGTGAAGGCTGAATTGGTTTTCTGTCATTGTTAGTATCATGACTGCCTGAATTTTAATTGTTTGGATGGGGCGCTTCGTGTTAGCCTTTTGTGCTGTATAATTTGATGGAT
This sequence comes from Prunus avium, assembly GCF_002207925.1. Next base: position 305,290 of record NW_018921336.1, read on the forward strand.
TAGGATTATCTGTTTGGCTAGCGTTTTGGAGGTACATGCAATATCATTTCAAGATATGAAATTTTTAAAGATAAAATGGCTTAAGGGCAATGCCCGGATTAGTTCATTCAAGTTCTGAAGTATCTTTTCTGGTTATTCAACATGCTCTTTTCTTCACTCCAGCTGGATAATGTGTATGAAATTTGATTCTATTCGTCCTTTATGTGATTGCATTAGAAGTTATGGAGACAGTAATTTCTAATTTTCTAATAATTTTAAGCTTGTTCTGCCCATTTTCCTGTTGCATAGATGGAATGACTGTTGGTGTTCTCTCTCTCTCTCTCTCTCTCTCTCTCTCTCTCTCTCGGGGCCCCCCCTCCCCCTCCTTCCCTCACTTACTCACTTCCTTTCTTGTGAATGATTTCCACAAGATACGGCATGCATGATAAATTCCATTTTCTAGTGCTCCCATATTCACTTCTCATGATTTGCAGGCACAAGACAAGACTACATATTGGTAAATTGGTGAAGGATACTTCAGAAAAACTTAAACAAGTTAGTGAAAGAGATCATCATACTGAAGTCAATGTAAGTTTCTCTCTCTCTCTCTCTTCCCCTCCTTTTTCCATCCCTTCCTCTCTTACACACATACACACCCAAAAGTAGAGATACATGCCTTTATCTTTGCACCCACCATCAGATGTATCCATTATTACCTTGATTGATAACTTCCAGTGCTCAATGATACAATAGCTACAATTTGGTTAGAAAAGAAATATCCTCTTTTAAAGCCTAAGTCTAAGCCCCATTGTCCCAAATCTAGCGATAAGGCCTTTTTGGTCTAAAATGAAATATATTGTGGCGCAAGAGTCAGAAAATAAAAAGAAACAATAAAAATAAATCAGAGTCAAAGATTATGTCAAGTTTGTTAGAGTATTTATTTGGGTGAAGTGCTATTATGAGTATTTATTTGGGTCCACTTTAGGGAATTTCTGATTGGCCAAATAGGTACATTTGATTGGTTGAAATGGTGCATTCTTGCTTTGTATTGTGGGTTGACCTTTGAAAAACTCAAACTTTATAGTTTGCTTGTTAAACTTAATTCCATGAATTTTTTTCTTCTGCTTTGCGCGGTGTGATGATCTTGAATGTCTTCAACTTAATTGCAGGCGAGCAAGAAGATTACAGATGCTAAGCTTGCAAAAGATTTTCAAGCAGTGCTGAGAGAATTTCAGAAGGCTCAACGGCTTGCAGCTGAGAGAGAAACAGCATATGCTCCTTTTGTTCCCCAAGCAGTTCTTCCGTCCAGGTAACTTTTTGTCAGAGGGTAAATCCAATCTATTATTTATGTGCACTATTTTGTGAGTCCAGTAGCGGTAGGTGAACCTGACCATAGTAGTTCAACGACAGTACTTCAAGTTAGTCTGTTTTATGTGATATCTTCCAGAAGATCTTTTCGTAATGTTAGTTGCATTACATCCTAGTGTTTTCAGACCCTCAATTTTTAGTTGTATGATTATTCTACTGTTTCATGCAGCTACACTGCTAGTGAGATAGATATAAGCTCAGATAAGAGTCCCGAACAGCGTGCTCTCCTTGTGGAATCTAGAAGGTGAGTTTTACTTGATTTTGTGGAGGACTTCTAACTGATACAGCAATGTGAAATGTGTGCGTGTGCGTGTTTGCTACTGCTATTATCATTTGGAAGCGGTAACTTGAATTGTAGCAGTTGATTTTGCAAGAGCAATAGTATATCTCTTGTGGTTTATATATGTATGTACATATATATTTCTCCAAAATTTCTATCCGGCAGAAAAGATTTTGTTTGATGCTCAGATTCATTGTTTCAGTCGTTTTTCCTCCGTCTGATCTGCTAGTAAATTAACTTACTCCACCGTCATGAGGACATTGTATCAGGGCATATGAAGTATAATCTGATGCACTTTTTATAACTTTTTGCTTTTTGTTTCAACCAATCCGTTGACAGATGCATAAGGAATTCAAACCTTGAACATTTTTCTAATGTATAACTTTTTGTACTCTTGTGCTGTAACGAAGATTAGTGTGCAGAAGCTGTGTGTTATATAAAACAAGCAGTTAGAAGTAAGAAAGTTAGTTGCAAAACCACAGCCATCTCTTGACAAAAATCCGGATGTCCGGACAAGAGTAGATTTATGTATATCTCATAAAAAATCAGAACAGTGTTTTTAGATGTATTACTGATTAAAAGGTCTTTAATGAATTGAATTCTCCATTGTTGATGAAGTGTGAAATGTAAATGAACTATTCTCCAAGTCCAGTTTTAGGTTTATGGTGGAGTAAGAGGGCCTTTGGAGGGAAAGTGGTCCAGTGGAAGTATGGTTGTAGAGAAGACAGGCTTAGAAATAGAGTTAACACGAAATTACTAAGATGTATGCTATCTAAAGCTCACTATAATCATAAAGCAACACCCACCTTGTACACTACATCAAAATGCTAATGGCTTATTTCTCACCTTGAAAACTATTCTCTTGTGCACAAAATTTTTTGTAAGCATCAACTGTCTTTGGCTCCATTTCCAATCGAGAGAGTTGAAGCTCTGACTATCATATGCTTGCTGTTTCCCAAATTTTGATTGTTCTTTCATTTATCTACTTAAGTTTAAAATTCTTATCAATGTTGGATTTGCCATATATCCTTAGTTCTAAATGGGTTGTGCTGCAGACAGGAGGTCGTGCTATTGGACAATGAGATTTCCTTCAATGAGGCTATCATCGAGGAAAGAGAACAAGGAATACAAGAAATCCAGCATCAAATTGGTGAAGTGAATGAGATTTTTAAAGATCTTGCTATTTTGGTTCATGAGCAAGGAACCATGATTGGTAACTTATCTTTGTCTTTACTCTCTTGAAGGCACTATTATTTATCTGGCTCATGTTTTCTTATGTGATCATATCTACTTTGCAGATGATATAGGCTCCAATATTGAGAGTGCCCACACTGCCACAGGCCAGGCAAAGTCCCAACTTGTTAAGGCCTCAAAGACCCAAAGATCAAATTCGTCTCTGGTAATTTTTAACACTGTCTAATGACATTTTACAAATAAATTTATGTATGTGTTCAGAAATGTTCTCTTTCGAGCCTATCTGGCAACGCAAAATGCTTATGTATCTGTTTTTTTGGATAAATGAAATAGTAAATTATACAGAAAAGAGGCCACAGCCATTTACAAACAAACCCTAAGCACGAAAGCGGTAGGCGAAGAACACAAACTGTGAGGAACAACCCTGAAACCCAGAATACAAACCAAACAAACCCCACAACGAGGCAAACAAGAAGGAACCAGGGGACCAGGCTTAGCTTGGAATACCCCAGTTCTCAGCAACCTGTAAATTAACCCAAGTAGGCCTAAACTTTAAGGAATATAATCTACACCTAATGGTAATACATCTAAAAATTACAGCAGTAGAACTCCCTTTGTTGTTTATGTTGCTAAATCTGATTTGAGCCACTACTTAAGTTGATTCTGGCATAACATGTGGTCCATTCCTGTTTTCAGAACCACGTTATACTTCAGTAGGCGTACTCATGTATTTTAAAATACATGAAGTAAGCATTGAATCCCACTTAAGAGGAATATTAATGATCTCTATTATATCCATCTCTCAATTTATTTAAGGTATATCTAAATACTCTTTAACATTGTCAATCTTATTGATCTCTTCGTATTTTGCAGACTTGCTTGCTCTTGGTAATATTTGGAATCGTGCTTCTCATTGTGATAGTAGTACTTGCAGCTTAATCAGTGGAAAAAGTCAAGATGTGCTCACAGGATCCCGTATGATAATTTCTCTAATGGGTTGTCTCTTGGGATATCATGCCTAACTCTAGTTTGCCGCTGTATTATAAGTTCGTATATAGGGGGTGGGTAGCCTTAACAATATATCTGGTTGTTTTGGTTGGTTTTGGTTATGTGGGATGTGTTTTTTTCACTTCTTATTCTGTAAGTTGGTGTTTGGGGCTTCTGATGGTGTTCTTTATCTAATAATATAAATATTGATAAATTTCATAATTCTTTGGGTTTTCATTGGTGTGCATCTGCCGGATTTTATTTTGTGACTCGATTAGTATATTGTGAATTGGAGTTTACTTTATGGTCCTCTTCTTTGCTGCCTCTCTAGTTTAATTTGGTCATTTACAGTATTATTGGAGTTTAGAAGGTATTTGTTTCGATTAACTAATTAGGGTTAGGATCTTTGGCATAACATGATCAAGTCTCGACAACAGCAGGCATGGTTCTTGCTAAGAAGCAAACTTGGTAATTAATTATATAGGAGAAAATGGCATTACAAAAATCTAACAATTGAAGGTGATTTCAAAATTATAATTGATATTTACTCATAAAAATTTCTAATGTTCTTTGAAGAACTCTTTTCATGATGCTAGGAATTTGACTCACAGCTTGGGATTGTTGTCACTTTTAAAAAAAGATGCTTTTGCTGTGCTTTGAAAATAATTAGCTGTTACTCTCATTCCTTAAGAGAGGTCAGGGGTTCGATCCCTGCTCTCGTACGGAGTCACCACTTTGACCAACACTTTACTCCTTACGGGCCGACCCGGTGTGAGTGGGGATTAGTCTGGGTTGTGGTTAAGGCTTAAAGGTGCCACCCATAGTTGGAGCCCATCCAGGACCACCTCATGGTTCAGACAAAAATAATAATAATAATTAGCTGTTGTTGAGGCCCAAAAAATCCAAGGTTGGGTCCAAAAATATTCCTAGCCCAGTGCGATACCTTATTGAGAAAAAACCCGATTGAAGCACATAAAAGTTCATCATATGAGCTTGCACACGTGCCACGCCAAGCAAACAAGCAACGCGCCGTGCTACAAACTTAAGTGGGCCCAAGTCACGTAATTACTCGGGGCTTGCTGAGAAGGTTGTGGTATGGACGGGTATGAGCACTCATAGGGCCCATTGAGAGTTAAAGGAATAGAAAGTTTTAGGCCACTTGGGAGCACTAAAACTCAAGCCCATTCATCGGGCCCAAACACGTGGGTTAGCATGAGAGAGGGAAAAAAAAGTGATCCGAAGCCTTAGGAGAACACCTCATAGTCTGCTGCCACACTTAGACAATCTCACGTTAGTTAAAACACCCAAAATAAAGCAAATAGGCTACTTCCAGCAGCTTGACGAAAACATGTAGGCTGCTGGAAAGAAAGTACCAATAACCCGATACTTGTGAACAAAGCCCAGCCCAGATCCTTGTTAAAAACCTAGCATCGTATTCCACCATTGTCAAAGCTCCAGAACGAAGTCAAACAGAGGTCATCGCAAAAACCAACGGAAATCCATAGGACAAGAGGAATACCCATTGGACAAACAACTCCATCCATTCTCTTTTTTCCTCTGCGAGCTCTAATTTGAAAATCAAAGAAGAAAGCAGGTGGCGCCTCACCCCCATGGGGAGGTCCAGCCGCATAGAAAGCCTTGGAACTCCAAAGAGCCTGTGACCTATGCGCTTTGGTTGAAGAAATTTCACTAAAAGGGAGTGAATGGAAAAAAACAAAGGAAAAGTAGGAATGGGGGATCGATAGAATTAGGGTTCTAAGCGCCTATAAAAGGGAGCTTTCTCTACCCAGCAAAACAACCACATTCAGAGAGCAAGCTTCATCTCTCATCCCTGAAACCTCTGCAATTTCGAGCCCCATTCCTCTATCTCTTCCTATTTTCTCTTCTGGTAAATCATCCAGAGTGCAACCAAGTTTTGTCAAGCGGCTAGGAATTTACTCAAGACACCCCATTCTCTATTTCCATCTCTTCCTCTCTGCCTTAGTAAAAAATCTCTTCAGATCTCTCTCCCCCTTGCCCTGAATATTTGTTTCCATAAGAAATGCAAGCTTTTGTCTCTCTCTCTCTCTCTCTCTCTCTCTCTCTCTCAGATTGCTAAATTTGTGAAGGCTTAGCTCCCATGCCACAAGCTCCTCAAGCCAAGCCATACTATCGCTAATCTGTCACGTTTATTTGGTTCATTGGTGAAGGGAACCAAGGTGTTTTCTAAGGTTTTCACAAACCCTTTCAAAACTCTCTTGGAGCCCGGTCTTCGAACTCAGAAACATGGGCAACCTTCTCCGCTCATCCTTCACAGCGGCCCAAGCCCCATTCGTCTGGACACTGGAAGAAAAAGACCCCAACAGCTGTAAAGTAAGGCAGCTCCATGTTTGGTAAATAATATTTTTAAAGTGTTGTTAGTACAAAAAACAGTGTGAAAAACATTTGGTAAATTTTAATATAAAATTGTTGTAACTATGAATAATAACTAAAATAGACATGATGTTAAAAGTGTTATGTACTAATCAAGTGGTGGTAGTGGTAGTGATGGAGTGGAGGTGGTGGTGGTGGTGGCAGTGGCAGCATGTTGGTGGTGGTGGTGTTGGTTGTGGAGGTGGTGGTGGATTTGGAGGAGGTGGAGGAGGTGGTGGTGGAGGTGGTGGATGAGGTGGAGGAGGATGTGGTGGTGGTGGTGGTGGTTGTGGAGGTGGTGGTGGTGGTGGAGGTGGAGGTGGAGGAGGAGGTGGTGGTGGAGGTGGTGAAGGAGGTGGTGGTGGTGACGGAGGCGGAGGATGAGGAGGAGGATGTGGTGGTGGTGGCAGTGGCGGTGGTTGTGGAGGTAGTGAATGTGGTGATGCAAGTGGTGGAGTTAGATGTGGAAGTGGAGGTGGTGTCATTTTTTTTAAAAATGAATGATGGTATTTTGGGGATTTAAAAAATTCATTAAATGTTCATCTGCGCTTCTTTTGAAAGCAGCTTTGAAAAGCAACCTAGAGCCTGCTTTTAAAAGCTGCTGTCAAAAGGTCATTGCTTTTAAAATAATCGGGATATTTTCTTTTTACTAAACACCTTAAACTGCTTAACTTTAAAGTGAAGCAGATTTTTGGCGAAAAAAAGCAATCTCAAACGGGGCCTCATTTGGGTTGTCATATTTTTCTGGAAACTAATATGGTGGTGGATTCGTTGGAAATTTGAGGTCTCAACTCATTGATTTTCTCATTTTTCTTGGAGGAGGTGGTGGCGGATTGTGGCAATTAAAAATTCTGTCTGATCTTGTCTGCTTTGGAAAAAGAAAAAAGAAGAAGAAAGAGGCTTAATTAATATTTTTCTTAATGTGCTTCACATCCATCCAGAGTACTTTGTATGCTTTTGCATCAAATATTATTGATGGAACTGAAACTTGTAACTCACTCATAATGTTGAAAATAAGATATACCACTGGACGAATAACTAGTTGCTCTGAATGGTTCCTTTAAGTTCCGACTTTCGTATAGCCCGTAGCTAATACCTCGGACTTGCTACTTGATTCTGAAGTCTAGAGGTGCCAGGGGAACCAACATAACAAGAGTTCTTAACCAGAGGAATTAGAGACGGTACAACATCCGCCATTAGAGGCCGGTATTCAGCTTCTGGCTGCACACACATTGCTGCAATAGCAGCTATCTGTGAAACAATATAGTGGCAAGAAAAATCTGAGTTGGTTGAAATTCTAGCACCAATAATTTAATTATGTTGAAGGTTTGATTATAGGAAGCTAGCTAGCTAAGCTGACCTGAATTAGATCCCTGTCTGAGTATTGCCCTTTTAGAGATGGGTCAACCATTTCCAATATTTTTTCTCTGGTTGTTAACCTTGGAAGAGCCTGACGAGTCATAGAACAAAAATTAGCAACTTCTTCAGTTTACACCTTAGAAACAAGCATGCATAAATTGTAGGCATACATATACCTACATAAAACGTAACATTGAGTCTCTGCGTTTACATGCATTTTGTTTAATTTAAACTATTATAGCAATGTAATTGTTAGACGTGTTGCACACCACCTAGCTGATGTGGCAATAAATCTAATCGTTACATATTTGTAACAATTTAAGTTAAACGAAATGCACGTAAATATACCATTTGTAAATGCAGAGACTCAATCCAATATTATATACTATTAAGTAGAAATTTGCAGGGTTCACTTTTAGTAGCATTGTGTGTCATGATGATTGACTAACCCATGAGATAAGGACACGTTCTTCAGGAGGCCTCTTGGTATCAACCGGCACACGCCCGGTCAACAGCTCTAAAAGAACAGCACCATAGCTGTACACATCTGATTTTGTAGTAAGCTGTCCTGTGGAGGCATACCTATGTATCACCAAAAAGTCCAAAACTCAATAAAAATAAAAATAAAAGATCACAGTGAAGAGAAAAAATATTATTTATATACACGAGGATCTTCTTGTAATTCCCTATTTAAATTGAAATCAAAGGGTCCGTTTGTAATTTTATATGAGTAGAGTTGTTTTATATGCAGTTTGTATATGGACCATGCAAAAGGCATCAAAGCAAGAAAATGTCATAATCAGCCTTCGTCTAAAATGGTGTTTGGGTTTTGGTAGTTCTTTTGCTTTACCCATATGAAGCTGATAAAAAATGACAGCTAGGATAATAGTGATCCTAGCATATAAGCCCATGTGTATGCTTCTATTGCATGCCTCTAAATTTGTTGGTATCTTAATGAGAATTCTTGAGAGAGGGAGGTCCATTAAAGATGATGTGGTAGCACTCACTCTGGTGCCAAATATCCTGTGGTCCCCAGCACCCGTGTCGAAATCTGACCGTTGATTTTCTTAGAACCCGTCTTGGCCAATCCGAAATCCGACACCTTGGCACGGAAGTTTTGATCAAGTAGAATGCTGGTGCACTTGAAGTCACGGTGTATGACAGGTGGGATGGCATGCTCATGGAGGAACTCAAGGGCCTTGGCACAATCAAGGGCTATCCTCAATCGGGTCCCCCAATCCAACGGCTTATGGTTGTCTGTGGAATGGAGATGGTGTTGTAGGGTACCATTGGGCATGTATTCAAATATTAGGAGCCTATGATGTTGGTCAGCACAATAGCCAAGTAGCTCCACCAAGTATGGAGAATGCAATCGGCTTAGTAGATCCACCTACAATAGGGGAAGAAAATAAGGCATTTGTTTATTTTCATATTTTGTCTCACACCCATGTGAAAAATTTAATAAAATATACCACAAACACGCATTCTTTAAAATAGAAAAATAATCCTTTTGTCAAAACATTTGAAGGCAAGCATAATGTGTGTTGGAGAAAGAGGTCCTCAAGATTTTCATTCTTTTAGTGTGGTTAGGTAAAATACTTAGGTCATAGCTTCCCCTATCTCCGTCTCATACACCGGTTGTGTCTTTTTTACACATCGTGTGATACACGGAAGAGAGAGAGAGAGAGAGAATTATATTGCAATTAAGCAAAAATGTTAGCAATGCCCTCGTTATATATCATGCAATTGTGCTCAAATTGTTTGTGTGGACAGTACAAATTGCTTACACCTAAAAATGACAAAAGGGCATTCATTTTAAAGCCAATGTACTTGAAAAAGAAGAGACAATACACCAAAAAGAGGGATGGATATTGGATAAAAAGCAAGTAGGAACAAAAAAGCTAATAATAGTAATAAATGAAGTCACTCACCTCAAGCCTGAAAGCACGCTCCCCTTGCCTTCCTTCTCTATGCAGCATCTTAATTGCAGCCACAGTCCCATCTCTGAGGATCCCCCTATACACAACCCCAAACACACCCTGCCCTATCACATTTGCTTCACTAAATTTCTCAGTGGCCACCTCAAGTTCCTTGTATGAAAACACTTGGACTGCTCCTCCTCCTCCTCTTCTGTATCTGCTTGGTGCTGTGAGTATTTCTGCTGGTGTCTTAAGCACTGACCCTCGAGAATCCCCTCCTTGGAGGTTTAGGCACCCACCCTTCACATCTGCCACATTTTCACATGCCAATATCAGAATTTCTGGAGGAACAGAAAAAACTCATGTCCAACCAAATTCCATAATGGGCTTGTTAAAAACCATATTTTTTCTGTTAATTAAAAAAAATGCATTCTGCCAACTTGGTCTAGCCTAGTGGAAGACTTGCAGATCAGTAGTTTCGAACCTCCATGGCACCTTAGTAGTGTGTGTGAGAAACTTCCCCTTTTTTTAGATTATCGCTTGTAATAAATAAATAATCAAAGCATTCTGAGCAGAAGAACCATTCATTTTTCTGTGTATTACCTGGGCTGGAATTGAAGGTGGGCATTGAGGTTTGAGCAATGAACCTGCTGCTTTTGTTGCTGCTGATGCTGCTATTCTCTCTGTAAGTTTTGCCATTGTAACTTTTGGTGGACTTGAGCCGTCGAAGGATTAAAATGATCAAGAATATAACAAGAAGGAGCATAACTGAGCTGGTGGACATGATAATGAGAGTATATTTTGAAGGAAAATTTCCATGGTTATGGTGATGGTGGTGGTGGTGGTTATAGGGTTGAGAATGTGAAAGGTGGTATTTATGATGACTGTGGTGTTTTTCAGCAGTGGTGTTAACTTCCATGAGCACGAAGACCGAAAGAGCAATGCAAAACAGAAGAAATGAGAGAGAGAGAGAGAGAGAGAGAGAGAGAGAGAGAGAGAGAGAGAGGTGAGTTTGGCAATGGTGAGGTGTAAATTTGTATAGGGAGTTGAATTTCCCTTCTAGCTTGGATTTCATCTCTCCTTCTTTCTCTAAAATTGGTCTTTTCTTCACATGACTCTTCACATGAGTCGTCTCTTCTTTTGTATTTTCTAGAGAATTGTTCTGTCTTTTTATATCAGAAAGTCTTGGAAGCTTTTGCACGATATCACATCCATTCTCCGTTCAAAATCATTATTTCCCAATTATAAACAAAGATTTGTGTTACAGACAATTGCTCATGCGTGACGACTGTGTCATTGGTCCACCGGCGCGTGTGGGCGAGTTGTAGCATTTTTCATAAGCAATCTACAGATTCCGAAACTTTCTGATTCTCTATCCTCAAATGACTTGAAGACATTGTGTGGATAATGACTTTATTCACCAGTTGAAGTGGACGTGGCAAGTGTGCCAACTGTAATTGCACTAGCATAATAAACAATAAAACAGCAGCTTCAAACCAGAGAACAAGGAGAAAGATAGTAATGCCTTAGATATTTGCATGCCAATCCACCGTCCCAGTGTCATTCATTGTCCCAGTCAATATAAAAACAACATTTAGTAATAAGTAACATAATCCCTTCATTAATCATATCATTAAAAAAGAAATTAATAACATATAGTGAACCTTTTCTTTATCGCATTGGGGGAAAAGGATGATCGAACCTAGAACCCTCAGGAAGAACAGTGAAAACTTTTTTTTTTGGGTGATACATGGAACCTTTTCTACCCTTCTTACAACTGAGAGTGACATTGAATTAGGCCTGACCCCCTAAAACAGTGGAGCATCACTATCTCCATGCGTTGGAACTTGTCCCTGGTGTAAGAGGGAGAAATCAGCTGCTACTTGACATAGGTTTGCAATAAAGTTTGGTTGGGCCAACCCCAAACTGAACATGATGCATCCCAACTCATTTATGTTAAATACTCTTCCAATTACCCAAAGGAAATCATGGCTTCCTAATCTGGTATCAGTGGGATTTGAGATCCTAGACAAACTAATTCATTTGCTTCAACCCTCTGCAACCAGGCCAATCTTTTCCGTAAACCAACCTCTACAACTACGAGTCCCTGCACCACCGGATTCACTCCTAAGAAGCTGCCAATTATACGAAGGAATTGGAATAATTCCAACACTCATTTCTGATAAGTGAACGTGCCCTTAATAGATATGCATATGATTGTCCCTAGGTTAAATCATGCATCTATATTGCATGCAAAAGAACAACAAACTAATGTCTCAAATATGCTCCCTGACACTGCGCCACAGCAAAACAGTCATGAAAACATTTATGCCAATCAAATATCGAGCATCAACATATGTACAAAGAAATTACTCATAATCAGCAAACTTTTCTCTTCCTTTGTACTTCTATTTTTACAAAACTTTCCTAAAGAAAATTCATTAAAATTGATGAATTTAAAAGACTCAAGGGAAACGATACACCTTTCCTGCAGAAGTAAAAGCACTCAAATAAAAATTCTAGTGTCACATTCAGAACATGAGAAACAGGACAGATGAAAGTAATGCAAAAAAATCGATTTTTTTTCATTTTTTTATTGCACAAAAATTGGCTGCCGTTGGATTGGAGAAAAAAATCTGATCGGAGAGCCTAGAGCACGACACGTGGACTTTAGCGGCACAGTAGCATAGCACTGTAGTGTACTGTAGCAATGACGTCAGCACCAAAACAAGGGTTCAACCTCGGGCTGAACTGGCCTTCGGGCCAGCCCGACTTGCTGGGACCCACAGCCTGCCCGGACTTGGGCTGTCCGCTGGAACAAGATTTTTTTGTTTTTCTCCCCCCAGCCTTGGGCTCAGCCCTCCGCTGGAACTGCTCTAAGGGCTTACCAAGCCGCAATGTCTCAAATATGCTCCCTGACACTGCGCCACAGCAAAACAGTCATGAAAACATTTATGCCAATCAAATATCGAGCATCAACATATGTACAAAGAAATTACTCGTAATCAGCAAACTTTTCTCTTCCTTTGTACTTCTATTTTTACAAAACTTTCCTAAAGAAAATTCATTGAAATTGATGAATTTAAAAGACTCAAGGGAAACGATACACCTTTCCTGCAGAAGTAAAAGCACTCAAATAAAAATTCTAGTGTCACATTCAGAACATGAGAAACAGGACAGATGAAAGTAATGCATTGTAGCTAATAAGTTCTCATAAGGAATAGCCTTTCACAATTGCTTCCTTGCAATATTTGCAATTCTAACAATTATCCCTGTAAAATATATATAGATGGAGCTTTAATTGAGAGATTGTTCAAATAAACTTATATGAGGGACACTGTTGTAGAACCCACCTTGCATTGTATGTCAATGATCCGACCGTCTAATTTTCAAGTCTTAATTCATAGATTATCTCAGGAAATAAAAAACCAAAATCTGAAAATTCATGACCATTTGATCAGAATGCAGTCATTTTAATTTTTCTCTTAAAAAAAAACTTTTTCTTCTATTTGTTTCATGAGAACTACACGACTTGATGGTTTACAATTTGCATGATTTTTTTCAAGTTCATCTTTGAATGAAAACTTGAAACATAGACGGCGGCTTGGATGATGGAACTATAATGTGAAGTGGGCCCCAAAAGAACTCTATGTATACACACATTGATATATACCTCAGTAATGTAGAGAATGACACTCTCTCATGCACGAACATGCTATAAGAAAAAAGAAGAGTTATGCTCCATTTTCATTCCATACAAGGACGTCTACATAACTGAAAAGCCCTCATGCACAAATATGCTCTAAGAGTTATGTCAAACAACAAAAATACATAGAATATAATAAATTTTGTAATTAAATTGTGGTATTGTCGGCCTTCCTCATAACAACACATCATGCACCCTTATATTAGAATGGTTTCTAAAATGTAATTGTTCAGATGACTGGTAATACTAGACATGTATTTGAACCGTTGGATTCTAAAAATTGAACTCATCCAATTATATTTTAATTGTATGTGCACATGGAAGAATGGCAGTTGTATAAGACAACAGTAACAGTAATTCAAGTATACCTAAATGGTAATCAAATGTCAAAACATAAGAAGACACTGTGATGTAGTACAACCCGTGGGTGTTAGATTAAGCACTTAAACAATAGAACAGAGAAGAATATAAGAGACCGAGGAGAAGAAATATAGATCGATAAGATGAGATAAAGGGCAAAAACAGTAGAACAAAGAAGAATATCAGAGATTGAGGAGAAGAAATATAGATCGAAGGGATTAGAGAGTTCTAGGAAAAGGTTTATTAAACATTCAAATCAGCATTTAAAGAACTACATGGGGTATTTATAGCAAACTAAAACCTAGACATAGTATAAAAATCCCTTACTTAAACAGAAATCCTAACCCCAAAAAAAAGAGGAAACTTAAAACTAGAAATCTGGAAATCTGGAAAAGTTGAAATCCTACTAGAATTTAGAAAACTAGAGAATCTAGGAAATTAACAAATACATTAGGAAACTAATAAATTTAGGTCCTATGCGTAAGGCATCATTCTCCCTCGGCGAAAAGAACTCGACTCCGACGAGTAAACAACCACAAAATGTAAATTAATGACGATGACGCTGACTGAAAGTATGAATAATAGGGGACTAGGGTCCGCAATCATTGATGTTTGGATCATAGACACATTTGAGAGGCTCCACAATCTCACAAAGCTCACTATCGGGAGTGTTGATAGTTAAAGTTCGCTGCGGACAACGAGAGGCAATATGTCCTTTGGCATGACAAGGGAAACATTCAATGCGAGCATTAGTAGAAACAGCTGGTCCTTTGTTAGGTGGCGGTGCAGTAGGGTTAGATGGTCCTGAAAACCCCGTCAACCCCATCTGCATACCCGTAGTGGGAAGAGTTTGGTTGGCGGTTGCAGGCTGGCCAGAATACCCCGAATGTTGAGGCTGGAAATATGTTTCAGCTTCCAATGCGTGGCAATATGCATCTTCCAAACAATGAGGATCAAACCGACAGACTTCATGTTTAATATCGTTATGAAGACCATGGATGAAGCGAGACACAGTGATTCCTGGTTCTTCACGAATCCCCGCACGTCCTTTCTGTTTAATAAAACGAGCATGGTATTCAGTAACGGTCGAATTTCCTTGGGAAATTGTCCATAATTGATCAAACAATTGCTCTAGATAAAAGGTGGGAACATATTGTTTGCGAAGCTTCAATTTCATCTCGTTCCATAGAGTCACAGGCGGCCGTCCAAATTGATAGAGTTGCTCCTCCATGGAATTCCAATATTGTCTAGCGGCTCCCCGTAGTGCCATCTTACCAATACGAAGTTTATGAGCATCCGTCAAGTTGAACCAGGCAAAATAATCTTCCATGGCTTGAACCCAATCAAGAAACATTGTAGGATCCCCACGACCATCAAAAGTAAGAGCGGTGAGTTTGATGTGGCTCAGAGCGGTAGGCTGGATGTGGCGGATGGCATCGTTGTCAAAATGGCAAGGGAGATGAGTGTACTGATCATGTCGAACGGGTGGCGGGGTAGGAGCCTGAGTAGTCACTGGAGGAGGGCACGCTGTATGTTGGGTATAATGGGGCGTCGACATAGACCCAAAAGAAAAGAGGGGATCCAATTGAGCCTCGGGCGTGCTGAGCGAGAGACCGGTTGAGGTATGCGGCATGCCATATGGCACAGCCTTGAGTTTTT
Organism: Prunus avium; assembly: GCF_002207925.1. Next base: position 320,492 of record NW_018921336.1, read on the forward strand.
GATCCACTGGTGGATTGGGCAGAAGGCCACTTTTCGGCGGCGGCGTAGATGAACTCGAGAGCACCGCTGAGGTAGAAGAAGGCTCCGCCTTTCCAGCCCGAAAGTGATTAATAAGCATCTGAACAGAGTCTTGGAGTTTGTTGATGGCAAGGTCCGTTGTCGCAAGATGTTTGTGAACCTGTACCAACTCTTCTTTTTGTTCAGAGCTGAGCTTGGAGAGTTGGGTTTCAATGGGGGCTATATCGTCAGAAACTTTGTCTTGGAACTCATGACATTGTTCCGCAAGGCTGGCCACGGTTTGGGGTGCCATGTCAGAGAGTAGACACAAGCGAAATCGAGGCCTGGCTCTGGATACCAATTGATGTAGTACAGCTTGTAGGTGTTAGATTAGGCACCTAAACAATAGAATAGAGAAGGATATAAGAGACTGAGGAGAAGAAATATAGATTGATAAGATGAGATAAAGAGCAGAAACAGTAGAACAAAGAAGAATATTGGAGATTGAGGAGAAGAAATATAGATCGAAGGGATCAGAGAGTTCTAGGAAAAGGTTTACTCAACATTCAAATATGCATTTTAAAGAACCACATGGGGGTATTTATAGCAAACTAAATCCTAGACATAATAGGATAAAAATCCCTTGCTTAAACAGAAATCCTAACCCAAATAAAAAAGGAAACTTAAAACTAGAAATCTGGAAATCTGGAAAAGTTGAAATCCTACTAGAATTTAGAAAACTAGAGAATCTAGGAAACTAACAAATACATTAGGAAACTAATAAATTTAGGTCCTACGCGTCCTGCATCACACTATTTAATTATACCTGCATGACTGATCACAAGAGATGCTGCTCGCAGATGGTCTGCAATGCTGGGTGAAAAAGTGTAGTAGTCTAAAGAATGAGACCCATATCCTCCTTCAGGCTGCATTATAAAAAATGGTGGGGGGAAGGGAAAGAAAATACAAATAAGTACAAATCAATTTCAAACCCATTAAAAAAAATGTGTATGTGTGTATTTGTTTGTGTGTGTGTATATATATATATTATAAGAAGAATGTATAGTAGATATAGACATTTCACTTAACACTGTTCATTACTACTCCATTGGGCTGCTACATCAACTGCATTTTCCTCATGTGACCATCCAAATTCGAATCTAGTAGACTGTGGCCAGGCTTAATGAGTCTAAGTGAAGAATACAACTAATCCCCCTAAGTTTTAATAATCTTTCAACTAATCCCCCTAAGTTTTTTCTGGATGAACTCTGATATTCATTGGAGTGCAGAAAAACTACTTTCTTTCTCTTTCACTACAGGAATTAAAAATCACCACTACAGTTCCTATGCTTTTGTCAAGGCGGAGAACCTTTAATTCGAATATAAATAGCAAACTGGATAATGCATTCTTTAAACATTCACATTTTCCCCCCCTACAGTTGGTTATGTTACAATAGAAAGTGAAGAACAAAAACTAATCACATAATTCATGCAGAAATAAATAGGACCTAAAAATTAAAAATTACCTTTGTGGGAATATGAGATCCACGGTCCATTTGAAAGAGAAGCTCGGTATACCCTCTTCTTATCAACTCTTCTTTAACCTCCTGCGTATCCACAGCTCTAACAAGAGCATCAAAACAAGTAGTTCCAACAGTCACAAAAAATGTCTTCTTAGACTTTACAATACTCTCAGTATCTCCTATCTTCAATCATCAATTTTTCCACAAGTAGTTTCAACAAAAGCTGTCTTATTAACCCTATAGCATTCACAAGACAAGTTAAATAAAAATAAAAAATTAGAATACACACAAGTGAGAACTAGGAATTAGGAAAATAAGGAAAAAAAAATTGGTAAGTACAAGATATGCAAATATACTTGAAGACAACAAGACAAAGAATGAGCAGAAAAATCAATGATAAACTAAAACTCATACCAGTCAAACACCAACAAAAATGTCACTGCATAAACTAATTAGACAAATTAACTTCAGAGATTATTAAATTGCAATCTATTTTATTGACTGGTTATCTATTGTAGTCCACATTTTTCTTTTGTTCTGAAATTATCCCATTGACCATTGTCCAACTAGACATTTACTTTTCCTGACTATTTGTTTTTATGTTTTGAGTTGCCATTTAAATTTCAAAAAATGGAGCTTCTGTGCTACTACTAGCCTGCACAAACATATACACAATATCAAACACATCTAAAGAAATACAACTGAACAGTAATGAATACACTTAATAGTTAATACCTTAATACAGGCAAAGAAGATAAACAAACACACAAATTATATATATATAGGCACAATGCAACGATATGGCCCTCTATCATCTGATTTTACTACGAAGGAAGGAACTCGAAGTGAGACGGCACTGTCTTGTCCAACGCAAGTAAAAGGGCCTGGAATAGAACAACTGCATACACAAAAAAGAAAGAAGATATACACATGCACAGTACTGGAACAAGAAATGTATAGTGCATCAGAAAAAAAAAACAGAGGGAAAATATAGGCACAAACAAGTTTGAAGTTTTAACAGAGGGGCAAAGACAGCTCATTAGAGCATAATCTTGGAGGAAAGGAAAACATTAACCCTATAAAATAAAAAAATAAAAAAGTGACATTGTGGTGACTCAATCTGCCTTCTGCAGAGGTCGAAAATGTGCAGGCAAACGATTCTGATTTTCCTCCTGCACAGGTACATTTGCCACCAGCAATGGTATATTGGCCTCTGCACATGTATATTTGCACAGGCAAAAAAAATTCTAATTTGCCTCTTGCCACACAAGTTACTCATTTGGACCTACAAAAAAGGGATATTGTGTTGGAATCAATCTACCTCCCACACAGGTGGAAAGCTGGAGTAAGGTTTAAACTGATGAACCCACTATCCACTACATAGTGGGCAGACTATCAGTGACGCACCACACTTATCAAGCAATTCAACTTTAAGCGCAATTCAAGTTAGGCAAATGAATCTTCCATAACATCAAAACAAAATCAAATTTATAATGTATTCAGCCCTAAGAAAATCACACAATCAACCACAAATTGCATTGCCAAATATTACGGATCAAAATAAAAAGTTGCACCAAAAAACTAAACAAAAGCATGTTAAGTGTCATTAAACCAAAAAAAAAAGAAACAACAAAAAAGTTACCTTTGGGCTGATCTGTCGTGGCGGAGGTGGGTGGGAATCGTCCACCGTGGCAGGTGATGGTTGGAGAGGAAAGAAACTGAGAGAGTGAGAGGTCTGAACAGAATGTTGATGGGTCTCTGCCAATTGGTTGTGGGTCTGGTTGTGTGTAGAATGAGGAGCGTGAAATCTCAGAAATTTGAGTTGTTCTATTGGGGAAGAGCTGGGAAAGGTCAGTTGGCTTGGAGGGTGCGATCAAAATTCGGTTCTTGATGGTGGGAATTGTATGAGGAGTGAAAGGTATGAAGAAAGTTCGGCTCTTAACGGTGAGAATGGTGTGAAGAGTGAAAATAGTGAGTCGGTAATTCTGGAGAAGAATGGTGCGGGGAAGAATGCAGTAATATTTTAAAATAGAAGATTGCGTCTGTGTAGGAAGATTTACGTGATCAGGAAAGAAGTCCTAATTACAATAGGACTAGGAAAGTAAATACAACCTTGATTAAAAATGGGAATTAAAATTTCCTGATCGGAGAGGGAAAAGACCCCTATATAAACTCCACAGCTCAATATTAATCCCACAACATGCAAACCTTTTCTTTTGAGATTCTTGAAACTTCAATCTCTATTTCTTAGTTTTCGTTGCTAGATTAAGCCTTGTGCATTGCCTTTTCTTCAATCTCTCACCCATGGAGAAAACACGAATCATCCCTTCATTCTCCCACTAACGGAAGTCCTATTACTATTCTTAGTATTGTTGGAGGTAGAATAAGAGGAATTAAACCTTTTCTTTTAAGCATATAAGGCTCACATATTATTTTCATGTAGTTGTAGGGAGGAGCACGTGTGGCCTTGTGACGGCCATACTTACTACCCCAGATGAAAATAATCGTCCCTTGTATATTGCTGAAGATATCGTCCCTTTTATCTCAAACACTGCCCTAAAATCTTTCGCCAATTCAGGTGTAGTTAATTGTTGGTAGAGAGACCACATTGTTGTACTACGTACCTTTTGTATGCATACAATCTTCCTTGTACAATAGCTCTCTCATTGTTAATATCACACATTATTTCAAACTTTTAGAAGGACCCAAATATGATGGGAAGTATTTACATAAATTGTTGACCGAAAAACTAGGAGACAAACATTTGCATGACACATTGACTAACGTTGTAATCCCAACTTTTGATATAAAATGGCAACCTACAATTATTTTCTCCAGCTATCAAGTTTGTTTATTAATTATCTCTTAATTCGAACACATATATTTATATAATTTAATCCTTTGTTTTGTTCTTTTTGTGAATAAATAAATAATTCTTGATTTTGTATATATATATGTTGGTCATGATTTTAGTTGAAAAAGAACCCCAGCCTAGCTGCTTTGCTCTTAGATATATGCATTGGAACTTCAACAACCCCGTACTACTTTCCAGCCTATCAATTTAATTTCATATCTTCAACTAGTGAATCAAGAGAATTCAATCTCACTGATGGCACCATCAGTTGAAGTTATGGAATTAAATTGATAGTCTGAAGTTCCAATGCATATATCCGAGAGCAAAGCATCTAGGTTGGGGTATTTTTTCAACTAAAATCATGACCAACATATATATACAAAATCAAGAATTAATTATTTATTCACAAAAAGAGAAAAACAAGGGATTAAATTATATACATATATGTGTTCGAATTAAGAGACAATTAATAAACAAACCTGATAGCTGGAGAAATTAACTGCATGTTGCCACTTTATATCAAAAGTTGGGATTACAACGTTAGTTAATGTGTCACGCAAATGTTTGTCTCCTAGATTTTCCTTCAACAATTTATGTAAATACTTCCCATCATCTCAAACACTGCCCTAAAATCTTTCGCCAATTCAGGTGTAGTTAATTGTTGGTAGAGAGACCACATTCTTGTACTACGTACCTTTTGTATGCATACGATCTTCCTTGTACAATAGCTCTCTCATCGTTAATATCACACATTATTTTAAACTTTTAGGAGGACCCAAATATGATGGGAAGTATTTACATAAATTGTTGAAGGAAAAACTAGGAGACAAACATTTGCACGACACATTGACTAACCAACTTTTGATATAAAATGGCAACCTACAATTATTTTCTCCAGCTATCAAGTTTGTTTATTAATTATCTCTTAATTCGAACACATATATTTATATAATTTAATCCTTTGTTTTGCTCTTTTTGTGAATAAATAAATAATTCTTGATTTTGTATATATATATATATGTTGGTCATGATTTTAGTTGAAAAAGAACCCCAGCCTAGCTGCTTTGCTCTTAGATATATGCATTGGAACTTCAACAACCCCGTACTACTTTCCAGCCTATCAATTTAATTTCATATCTTCAACTAGTGAATCAAGAGAATTCAATCTCACTGATGGCACCATCAGTTGAAGTTATGGAAGTTATGGAATTAATTATTTATTCACAAAAAGAGCAAAACAAAGGATTAAATTATATACATATATGTGTTCGAATTAAGAGACAATTAATAAACAAACCTGATAGCTGGAGAAAATAACTGCATGTTGCCGCTTTATATCAAAAGTTGGGATTACAACGTTAGTCAATGTGTCGTGCAAATGTTTGTCTCCTAGTTTTTCGGTCAACAATTTATGTAAATACTTCCCATCATATTTGGGTCCTCCTAAAAGTTCGAAATAATGTGTGATATTAACGATGAGAGAGCTATTGTACGAGAAATATCATCTGCATACGAAAGGTACGTAGTACAATAATGTGATCTCTCTGTCAACAATTAACTACACCTAAATTGGGGGAAGATTTTAGGGCAATGTTTGAGATAAAAAGGGAGGATATCTTTAGTAGTATACAAGGGACGATTATTTTCATCTGGGGTAGTAAGTATGGCCGTCACAAGGCCACACGTGCTCCTCCCTACAACTACATGAAAATAATATGTGAGCCTTATATGCTTAAAAGAAAAGGTTTAATTCCTCTTATTCTACCTCCAACAATACTAAGAATAGTAATAGGACTTCCGTTAATGGGAGAATGAAGGGATGATTCGTGTTTTCTCCATGGGTGAGAGATTGAAGAAAAGGCAATGCACAAGGCTTAATCTAGCAACGAAAACTAAGAGAGAGATTAATTTGAAGTTTCAAGAATCTCAAGAGGAAAGGTTTGCAAATTATGGAATTAACCCTCAGTTGTGGAGTCTATACAGAGGTTTTTCCCTTCTCCGGTCAGGTAATTTTAGTTTCCATTTTTATTCAAGGCTGTATTTACTTTCTTTTTTAGATAGTAACTAATACTTCTTTCCTACATTGTTAATTTGTTAGGATTCCTGGTTTATGTTCGCAGTGATCACATAAATCTTCCTACAGAGACACAAGTTCCTGTTTTCTAAATAGGATTGCATTCTTTCTTGCACCATTCTCATCCTCAATCTTGGACTTCGAAATTTCATTCCCGTTCTCATTATTCTCTTGTTCTCCTTCTCCAGAATTACGACTCACTGTTTCACTCTTCATACAATTCCCACCATCAAGAACCGAATTTTGATCGCACCCTCCAAGCAAACTGACCTTCCCCAGCTCTTCGTCAACAGAACAACTCAAATTTTCTGATATTTCACACTCCTCCACACAACCAATTGGCACAGACCCATCGGCAGTCTATTCAGACCCACAAGCAATTGGGTCATACACATTAAGAATTTGCCTTTGGCCTTCACCGCCATTTGCCTCTCCAATACTCTTCTTCAACCACCTCAACCTTGACTTCCCCTGTTTCTGCCATATCAGGGTCTGGTATATCCTTAAACCAGACGCAAAATCCCAGAACGAATCTGCAAACGTCAAGTCTCTGGGATCAACAGGGGCAGGTGGGTCCTCCGAATTCTTGGTCTTTGAAGCTTGATCGAGGTCTTCGAGGTCTAGTTCAGAGATGAGGCCTGCCATTTGAGAACGCAGACAGAAAGAATTTGCGTTGATTAATGAGATAAATGAAATTCTATGGGTGCTAATAGCAAGCCAATATAAGTAGTAAGGATTTTGCTTTGATTTTAGAATTTGAAACTCTATTGGTTTTTTCGTTGTTTTTTTTGGTGGGAAGAGAGGGAAGAGAGAATGGGAAAGGGAGAGATTGAAACTTTGACACAACTTTCAAAAATCAATGACATATATATAACTATGTGTTTAAGATTCTCTCAATAACTTAGCATATATATGAAGGTTTTTATAGCCAAAGGTGCGATCACAGGGTCCCCAAATTTTTGTTTTCCTAATACATTGATACATTGAGCATTCTCCACTGCAATTCGGAAACGTTTCATTGTCTTAAAACAAAAAACAAAACGAAAAAAGAAATAGGACCCCTTGCAAGCATGGATAGGCGACAGGGCCATAGATTACATGGCACGGATGGTCCAAATTAACATGCATTGCACATGATTTAAACTAACACCAACAGCAAATATAATAATTTATTCCAGTTATTTTCCAGAATAAGAGGGTCCAAACTAAACCCAAGGTTACCATCTGCCAACCAGAAAATCTAAAACCAACTATGAATTTCCGGTCAATCAGCACCGAAAAATACAGTAGATAGTTCATGTATGGTTTACAAAGAACTTACTAATCTCCATTCAAAGTTGTGACAATATTTCACAAAACCTTGAAATATTATTCAGAGTCTGAATCATGTCTCCTCTTCTCCTTGTGTTTCTTGTGTTTCCTTCTCTCATCCGAGGAATGCTGTTTTCCATGCTTTTCGCGTTTTTCACGCCTCTCATGCTTCTCCTGCTTTCTCTCTTCACGGCTCCTTTTCTTTCGACTGCTTTCGTCATCTAATTCCTCTTTATTTCTTTCTTTTGGTGGTGAATCAGGCACAGTCATGTTTCCCATTTCAGGTGGAACATCCTTGACTGTAGATGGAAGGGAACTTGACTCATCCCAAGGGCAAGGTGCTCTGCAGTGAGATCAAGACGAAATTTTGAATTATTGGGCAAAACAGATCAAGAAGAATTAAGCTACGCAAAGAAAAAGACAATGGAAGGCAAAACATAAAGTACTAAACACACACCAACAAAAACAAAAAGAAGACTACACAGCAGGCAGGTTATATGAACGTAAATTTACTACCAATAAACATAAATTGTAAATCGTTATGTATAAAACATGTTTTTATTATCATATATCAATACTACCTTCCCATGGTAAGGCTTGTCCTCAAAAATTAGTTTTAGGGCTGAGCTTATGACATCAGCTATCACCGTGTTTATGACCCAGATAATAACAAGTCTTAAATAATGCAATCTACAGAGTTGAATCCCAAAAGTCTTAAATAAGATGTGTTTTGTTGGTTCCATTTCCTGTTGTGTTTCGCCCACGTTATTATACTCATCCCAACTGCAGAGTAAGCTGCATGACAGTCTTTGAACACAACCATTCCTTTCTCATGATCTCATGTTGGCCCCTTGGAGTCCCTTTCCTAATATTTTCTACATCATAAGTTGATTTCATGGCCATTGTTTTTTTGTACATATGAAACGTGAATGTTTATTAAAAATAAAACAGTACAACAAAAGTGAACATGAAGTCCACTTCTAAAAGAAAACTAAACATGCAAACTGCACTAACACCTCAGTCCTAGGGGAGGGAGAACACCAAAACAAGAACAGAATTCCAGAGAGCTACAAAACAGATGCTTTCCAATCTGACAAAACGACAGAAAAAGATAAACTTCCTGAACTCTGAAACTACAGATGCCCACAAAGACCCCAAAAATGCACTCTATCCCATAAGAATCAACCTCCTCACTCAACATATTCTCAAAAACCGTTCTGTTCCTTTCAACCCATAGAACCCAGAAAATAGCCATCATAGCACATCTCCCCAGAACTACACCCCTTTTCTTTCCACCAAAAAAACTAAACTTCTCACATAATAGCACATTACATGACACGGGGATGGACCAGCATAAACCTTTCTCCTTGATTAACCGAAACCACAAAGAAGAAGCCGCTGGACAGTGCAGCAACAAGTAATCCATACTTTCCAAGGCCTTTCTTTCCATGGCATTTCTACACATAACACACAAGTGGGGAGACAGGGAAACGGAGGGTTGCCTTCTTTGAACCATATCACAAGTTTTGATCTTCATATGAGAAATTAACCAAGCTACCAGTCGTACCTTGGGAGGCACTTTGGCTTTCCAAATAACAAAGGAGGGAGCAAAAATAGAGAAAGCAGGGTTATCCAAAAAATGCTTTGAGAATGATTTACAAGTGAAAATGCTCGAAGACTCCAATATCCAAACTCTCCTATTTTCTTTATGAGGAACAATCAAGTGAAAATTGACAGCAACGACAACAACTCTCTCACTTCTGGTTCATTCAAATGTCTTCTAAACCCAAAATCCCAGCTTAAAGGCAAAGAAGACGAATTTTCACACATTCTTGCAACAGACCAATTAAGAGACTGGGATAATCCATGAGATGAAGATGTAGCGAACAAAAATCTGTTTGCCCTGCCCAAATCTCTTCCCAAAACCTCACTCTTTCCCCATTTCCCACCCCGAAATGAAAACAAGGTGTAAAATAAGCAATCCCTTTAGAATTATCTGTCCATGGGCATCAACTTGAATCTCTAGCCACAATTTTGGGATCCCAGCCACTCTCAGATAAGCTATACTTACTTTTTTATTAAAGCATATCAAAGGGTAGTTGTCTTTGTCTGGAATACCCACAGCCACTTCCCTACCAAAGATTCATGTCTCTTTACTACATTACCCACCCATAAACCTCCTTTTTCTTTGGTTTCAGACACAACTTCCCATCTCACCAAATTGTTCTTCCCTTCCACGACAAGGAATTTTAAAAAGAGACCGATAGTAACTTAAGAAACTGCTCAACACCGATTGGATTAAAATCATCCTTTTCCCTCTTGACAAACAAGGCCTTACTTCGGCCCTCTAACCTTCTTTCCACTTTTTCCACTACCGGGCACCAAAAATTGGCTGCTCTTGGATTCACTCCAAGAGGCAACCCCAAATACTTTAGAGGCCAGCTTCCCACCTCACAGTCCAAGACCTTTGCCAACTCCTAAATCTCCACTTATTGAGTGTGAATACCTGCAATTGAGTACTGGGCTCTATTGATTTTTAACCTGAACATGGCATAAAAACTTCAATCACTACGTTATGTGGGGTCATCGCAATGGTATTTCATTTGTTCAGGTGAATTTTTTTTTATCAACTATTTTTTCAGTTGAATGGATATTAGAGAGCTCGTAGATTGTGGTGTGGTTAGTGTTGGGCGTGGTGTTCTGGTAGTGGTGGGCATTTAACCCGCCAACCTACCAACCCAACCCGCTTGGTCTGGGTTGTTGGTGCTATTTTAGAGCTCTCCAAATTGCTGATCCAGTGGACATCTTGTCCAAATTGTTCAATTTTCTTTAAAACACTCAGAAAACGATTGTTATGAAAACCATGCAACGTATTCTCTTTTTTTTTTTGGTATAGTAAACAGAATAATTGCATTAATAGAAATGGAAAGTACAATCGAAGTGGATCATCATGCAGCAAGAAATACACCTCCCAACCTATACTAGACAAAACATCAAAACCAGCAACAACAATATGACTAGATTTAGATAGAGCTAGTACTACATACAAAAAAGAGGAAGAAGCCAAGGCACCACTTAAACATTAATTATTTTCACTTTCAGTTCAGTTACATACCTTGAAAAACCAAGACCATGTACACGTGCTGCTTCAGCGTGCCCTTCACCTAAGTCCTCTGCCGTAGAGCCTCGCTTCACAAGTTCTGAAAACTCATGCTTATCAAGCCGATTTCCTTGACCTCGGCTTGCACGCTTAGGAGCTAAGCCAAGAGCCTCCCTCATAGCCTGCTCCTCCTCGTCCTTAATTCTTTTAATCTCCTCTTTTGCAGCCTCCATTTCTGCATTCTGAGTTTTTTTGTCTTTTGTATACCAGTGTAGATCTTTACCTGTTGAACCAATATAACGAACAGCTGTAAACATCTTTACCAATAAATGAACAATTGTAAAATCTTTGCACACAAGACTTAAAAGTGGATGAAAGGAAAAAGGAAAAAGGCAAAAAATCCTGTAAACAAACAAAAACAAAAAACACTACATAAAAATCAGTATGTACGCTAACTTTGCTAGTATCTGTCTAACCAGATAAACACTTTAATTTCTAGAGATTAGACCCTTGTGTAAAAAAAATAAAAAGCAGACATTTAAAAGACTCCACGACTTCTTTATTTTGGACAAAAGAGGCTTCTCATACATTTCACCCATGGCAGTGGATTATCCTTATAAAATAAGGAAATGCATCAATCCCTTTTATAAATGATATATTCAAGCATCATTTGTAGAGTTAAGTGCCAGTAGAATACAAACTTAAGATACTGTGCGAGAACAAAATTCCCAAAAGCACTACATTCGAACCAAATCCAATCATGTCATACAACAGAAAAATTTGGCAGACAAGAAGAGACTCCTAACTACTATCTACACCCAAAATTATGTCAGCAATGCTCTTTGCAACGCTTATGGAAACTGAATTTTGTCTTTCATCAATAGGTTCCAAAGAAATGTGAACAAATTTGAATGTATGCCGACTTGATATGTATTGGCCCAATTTCCAGTAGTGTGAATAATTAGTGATCCAAAAATATGGAAAGGTCAATACTTGTGACATGGTTCAAAGAATGAGACCAAATTATTGCCAATGACACAAGAATTGCAAGGGCATTACAGAGTTCATTGCCGTTGTTCCTACCTCTCAAGAAAAAGGTAGGAACAGGGACAATTGGCAACAACAGAAATGAAGACAACGGCAAAACAAAACAAAGTAAAGAGCAAAAAATATCAGAGTAACGTTGGGTTGGAAAGGGCATCTTAGTGTTTTCAATTTAACAATTATCTAGGTTTATAATTTTTTAAAAGTGGCCACCTTCATTGAATGTATGATGGTTGGGTTATTTGTTAAAAATTAAAAAACAAGATGTCTCACCCTTTTGCCATCTCCCAACAGGTGCCTTGATACTGTGACCAAGATAATTTTCTCGATGTTTATCAACCTTCACATCATCCCAGCTAAATTCTGTACATCAAAGGAGAAGCAGAAAGTTCATTAGACATAAAAAGATTAATAAGCCTCCAAGCATAAGGATGCACCTAAATGTATGAGCACTATGTTCATTGATCATGTCGATGAGGTTTACACATAAACATGTGATGGAGATCATATAGAGGCATCTACTGGGGGTTTGTTTATGTTGTTAAGAATTACATACATTTTTTTCCATTTTGGGATCTTCCTACTATTTAGAGTACACATAATTTTCAATTGTGATCTCTTTAACTAGTAGGGTTTATGCCCCTACTATTATCAGGGTTTCACTGTAGGTTTTATTGGCTTGTTGTGCTTCAACTTCCTATTATACATGAGGCCTTACTCCAAGCTAATTGAGTATAGTTGAATATTGAATGTTGAACATTAAAATCCTATTGCCCCCATGTTTTGTTTTTCTTCTCTACCTTCCTTTCTTACTTCCCCTGTCTTTCTGATCCCTAAATTACCTTTCCGTCCCACATCAGATGTTCAAGTTTTTCCATGCACCTCTCTAGAATAGACGAGCAACTTTCTCACCAAGTCACTAAATTCATGATTTCTACTAACAAACAAATGGTTAGCTAAGAATAGGATTTTAGAAGCAATTATTTTTAAGCATTAATCAGAGGAAATTACCGGTAAAAGAACTAAAAAGTTAACTATACACTTCTGTGTATCCCATTGGTGGGAATTTTTTTTTAAAAGTAAATAAAATTCCCTCCCTGCCTACATGAATCTCAACAAAAACCTAATCTTTGAGTTGCAACTCTACCATAATGTTCACTATTTTCCCTGAAGCAAATGAAAGAAAAGAATCTCTCCAGAGAGAGAGCGCTTACGATCTCGACCACCACGAACACCGCCTCTAGTGGGATGATACATATTTGATATGTCTACAGACAATCCTTATGTGACAGTGTTCAGCAATCAGCAGGAGCCTCCTTTCTCTAGTTGTTTGGCGATGGATCTTTCGGAAGAAGCTATTCTGTCAATAGCAATCAACACAACATCAGCATGTCCCAATATGAGGAACAGACGAAAAGAAAATGAAACAGCAAATCAAGTCCAAATCATGAGGCTATCCACGAAACAATAGCAGAAGGCATAGAAAATTCCAAGGAAAAACAAAAAATAAAGCATCCCAATTAAATTGCAACAATCCAAACAGAAAATTAGGGTAAATCAAGAAGCAAAAGTAGGACAGCAAAACCCAATTGAGTACAAATAAAATCAAACCCATCAAGAAAGTTAATCGACAAAAATCACAACCACTATTTCATAAAGGACGCCACAAACAAACCTAAGGGCATAGCCATATCAAAGTTCACGACGGCAGAAAAATAATGTCATATAACCAACATTGAAGCGCCAAATAGGATACTCAATTCAGAGAAACACGCCCAAAAATTTGATCCCAAGAACAAAACCTTCAATTTCTGTGCAAAATCGCAGGTATTGAGAAATCCTTATAGCAATCAACAGGAACCCAAAACAATTGCGAAAAAAAATCCTTACCTTGGCAACAAACCGCGCGATGCTTGGGCAAACCCAGCCACCAAGCTCAGGTAAAATAATCGAAACTCAAATACACAAGGATAAATTGAAGAAAGTTGAGAGATTATTTATTTATTTATTTATTTATTTGAGAGAGAGGGAGGTGGTGGCGCGAGATGCAGATGAGAGCCCAAAGTGGGTAAAGAGCTGCTTGCGTGTTTGAACATTTCGATTTATCTTGGGTACTCACAAAGCACTACGTACATTAGCCAAATCTCTCCGTTGAACTTGTTTTGAATTTGATTTAACGGCTGTGAATTCATGACCTGATCACCGGATATCAACTCTGTGCCAGGGACCAGGGACCTTCTTAATCAACAGCCGTTTGATTTAATCCAACAATATACAGCAGTCTACAACAATAAACTCAACTAAATAAAAAATTCCCCTTTTTTTTTCTTAAATAAATAAAATCAAAAATAAAAATCAATTGAAAGAGGCTAGTACTTTTTAGGGGTTCTTAGATTTAGGTCCAAAACGATTAGCTGTCATTGGGTCTAGTCCTCGTGTTTTTGGTTATAGATGTAGGTCCTTTGACATTTATTACTTTTTTGTTGTGTTGATTTTACCCTTTAAGGTAAATAAGGAAAACACATTGAAAATCTAAATTTAATGCATTATTTCCTTGAAATTGAATTCCAAATTTTGAATTTTGAATTTTTTTTCCTCAATAATATTCCTAATATATATATATAAAGCAAAAGGCAGAGAATGGTGAAACATTCAAAATACCAAAAAATGCCCTTAGTTGCAAACATTAAGAATTGAAATTATTAATTAAATGAGGATAATATGGTAAATTCACACTTTTTCATATTTAAAAAAATTAAAAATAAAAGAAAAATTAGATAATGGATCCTATTTTTATGGAACACAACTACCCATTATCTTTTTTTATTCTAAAATAAATTTTAAAAAACCTCTCGCAGGCGCGGAAGCGCGTGCAGAGAGGCTAGTATATAGATAAAATACAATTTAATCAATAAAAAGTAAAGACTCACATATTATACCAATCGATCAGACAAGCACACACATTAAATTATGTATCTGACATACATGTAAATAATGGTAATACATACAAGTATATATGTACCTACCTTACAGGTAAGTGTTTTTTTCTTGAGTTTTCTTAAGCAGTTTTTTTTGGAGGTTCGTATTTATATACTTGCGTACATGTCTTCCATGTAATAGTGTTTTTTTTTTTTCCGAAGAAATTTTGTATGAATTTTTGTCGGTATACCTTGGGAAAATTTCAGAATTCAATAAATAGATTTGCAATTAAATTCAAATCAAATATGATAATTAATATCCTACAAATCAATAACTTACCAGTTTTAGGAATTCATAATTTACCTTACTTATGTTTTAGGTGCATAACTGGAACAAAAAATAAAAAAAATAAAAAAAAGTAAATATCATTAAATTGAAATAGGCATGTAATCTTATGTAGTGCAAAAGTCAAAGGACTTGGATCAACAACAATTTATGTGTGGATTGCACCCAAAATCTCTCCTCATAATTGGACTTATGCCAAATTTTCTATACTTTTTAATCCGATCGTTTTTTTTAGTAAATAATTTTCAATGCTTCACCCAAAAGCAGAGATAATATCAGGGGTTCGATCCTTACTTTCGTATGGAGTCATCACTTTGGTCAACACTTTACCTCTTACGGCCCGACTCGGTGTGAGCGGCGATTAGTCTGGGTTGTGGTTAAGGCTTAAAGGTGCCATCCATAGTTGGGGCCCATCTAGGACCACCTCATCGTTCAGACAAAAAAAAAACAGCAGAGATAATATTGGTTTTCGGCCCCGTTTGGGATTGCCTTTTTTTGTTCAAAAACCCGCTTCACTTTAAAGTTAAGCAGTTTAAGGTGTTTGGTAAAAATAAAATATCCCGATTATTTTAAAAGCAATGGCCTTTTGACAGCAGCTTTTAAAAGGAGGGTCTGGGTTGCTTTTCAAAGTTGCTTTCAAAAGAAGCAAAGATGAACCTTTAATGAATTTTTTTAATTCCCAAAATACCATCATTCATTTTAAAAGCACCACCACATCCACTTCCTCATCCAACTCCACTACTTGCACCACCACATTCACTATCTCCACCACCACTGCCACCACCACATCCTCCTCCTCCTCCTCATCCTCCGACACCACCACCTCCTCCATTTCCACCACCACCACCACCTCCTCCATTTCCACCACAACCACCACCTCCACAACCACCATCCCCACCACCACCACCACTACCATAACCACCAACTCCACATTCATCACCACCACCACCACCTCCACTCCATCACTACCACTACCACCACATGATTAGTACATAACACTTTTAACATCATGTTTATTTTAGTCATTATTCACAGTTACAACAATTTTATATTAAAATTTACCAAACAGTTTTGACACTGCTTTTTGTACTAATAGCACTTTAAAAATATTGTTTACCAAACATGGAGCTGCTTTACTTTACAGGTAATTATTTTCAAAGCACAGTATAAGCAACTTTTTTTAAAAGTGACAGCAATCCCAAACTGGGCCTTTGTATGAAATCAAGGGAGTCACAGATTGTGAAACAGCTAAAGTTATCTACGCATCCCAACACAAAATCAGCTTTTAGTAAGGAGAAGATATCTTATTTTAATAATATACTCATTTTTTTAGACCAAACACCACAACCATTATAATCCTCCCAATACTGATTAACTAAAAGGAAGTCTGAACTCAAATAGACATAAATTAGAATAAGAGATGAATTAAATGAAGAAGAAAGAAAAGGAAATTCCAATGCCAAGTGAGCTTAATTTTGTGCCTTAATAAGCGGAGCTAGCTTTTGTTCATGAAATTTCATCACAAATCAACCCATAAATAAGACCAAGTGAATAAACTTACAACACTAACAAAAGGAACGTAAGCTTCTTCAACAAGGTATGCCAATGTTGTTCCTGAGTCGATAATAGTTCCTTGGGCGTGTGATGTGAAGGCTGCTGGATCAATTGGCAAGATTTTCCCATTGACAACAATGCTTTGCAGATTTAAATAATAATGGTGAAGGACGTTATATGAAAAACTAACAAATAAAGTAATATCAGATAGCTAAGAAGTAAAAGTTTAAAAAGCCAAAAGTGACAGCATCTAACTAACCCTTGGTGTATAAATTGATTTCATATAATAAATTGTAGCAACACACTAGAAGAATTTTGGGCAATAATCACTATTTTTTTAAAAAAAACTAATTATCATATAAGTTGCTATTGTCCTTTAACTTAGGAAAATTTTACTGTTCATTAGTTGACCGCACGTACTACTTGGTAGTTTTTCAACATCAACGTCTATATATTATTTATTACTTATTCTTGAAGATAATCCTGCTTACGGAGATAATGTAACATAATTATGTGTAGCAACATGCAATGGTCTTCCTCGAAAAAAAGTACTCTTTAGAGTTTTAATATAGCCAACTCAAAACGTACGAATTGGTAAGACTAATACCACCTCTGTCATTTAGTTCAATTGATTATTTGTTATGGTTTTTATAATAATCGTGCCTACGTTATAAAGATGTTTTGTCAACAATCATACTACATACTACATAACAATGAAATATACCACAAATATGATTTGTCTTCCAAGCACCCCAACTAGACGGAAAATACAAAATTTCGCGCTCCTTCACCCAAAAGATCATCCTCGGCTAGTGACTTGGGGGTCACACTCAATAGACCCAACCTGATCCAAGCAAATCATATCATACACTCATTGTGGAAAAACCAACTGTCACGTCTCAAATCTAGATAGATACTTATGGAACTCCCCACCCAAGAACAAACCCTTGCTCGAAGAGTTGGGGGACTTATGTTGACATGTGATCCTCAGTGAGCCGATTGGCCAATAATATGACGCCACGTGGTCAGCCTAAGTAGTTCTCGACTCGACTAGATGTGACCAAGATAAACTCAAGACGACCTTGTAATATCCCCTCCAGAAATTAATTTAATTTTCAAAATTTTAAAGTGAAAATTTACTTGGTTCTAGTGCGTAGAGCTCATGCTCACGATTCCATAGACAGAGTTAAAATGACAAGATTGTGGTCAATGGAAGGGTAGTGATACAACCGTAAATTTTTGGAAAGTTAAATTTTAAAAAACCCAGGTGAACTCTTTCTCTCTCATTTTTCTCTCTCCTCTCTCGCGACACTCTCTCTACGAGGAGCGACATCGCCACTTCCAGTGGCGATTTTGTCATCGTCCGGTCATTCTAGGCCACGCCACTATCCATAAAACCTTTCTCTCTCTTTCGTCTACCTAACCCACCCCTTCATCGCAGAGATTAACCCAAGAATCTAAGGAAATTTAGAGAGAAATCGAAGCCCAAAATTGTCTTGCCAACACCAGATTTTTCTAGAACTTGGGCCGGCGATTTTTGGCCACCAAATTGGTACCAAAACACTGCCCTCCCTCTCCTCTACCTTTCCCCTCGAAGACTCTGAAGGAAACTTATGTTTAAAAGTCTTTTATTGGATTTTATTAGCCACAATAATCATGAATCAAACATTCAAGAAGCGGAAGCTAACCTTTTAAAACATATTGAGCTAAAGTCTATCCAATTTCAAGTGTCTTGAGGTCTATTCTCTTATATGCACAAAGAAAAAGGGAAAAAGGTTGTGAGGCTTTCTTATCCTTGAAGCTCTCTTTGATGGTCTCCAACTTTTCACCTTTGGAAAGGCCTTCTTCCATATCTTGCTTCATGGATTCTTCACAAGGTACCAAAGTAGATACCCTCTAGTTCACCACTCCAAATGTTTAAAGGATGAAGAAGGAAACAACCAAGAGAGTGAAGATGCTGGACTCATTCTCTTGGTGACTGATTTTAGCAAAAGTGGAGGAGAGGATTTCTCCTTTCTCTCAACACCACAACCCAATTGAGCTGATATAGTGTGTACGAGTCTTTGTGTGCATTGTTGAACCTTAAAAAAAAATTCAATAAAAAAAATTCAAACGTGGGGGGATTGTATAAGTTCCACAACTTTGAGTAGATTTAATACCCACATGCATTGAAAAAACAAAGAAGTCAAATTGGCTTAGGTTATGTGCCACATCCAGCAAGCCTCAAATTGAAGGCAAAGATAAAGCACAAGTGAAGCACAATTTCCTTAGCTAAATTACTAGTGATTTTTTATACATATATCCTGTGGGCATTTCAAATTGTAAGGACAAAGGATATGCAATTCAAAAGTGGCGTGCTTCAACAAATCCCCTCACTCCTTTGCAGCTTGGTAAACCATGTATAGGAAAATAGTTCAAAAAAAGAGGGGAGTTTGAACAACAAATGAAAACTCTCAAGAGAGGTTGGCGGTTCTTATTTTGGTGGAGCTGATTATTAAATGAAGAGTCCTTCACAAAAGAGATCTCTCACATCCAGCCAATGAAAGCATGACTATAGAAGAAAAAAAGAAAAGAAAAAAAAATAAGAGTGACGGTTGGAGAATTGCTAGAGAAAAAGAAAAAAGACTACTCTCTCATATTTTTTAGCCTGAAGGAAAGTAAGAAAGCTCAGGTAATCCATCGCATATTTTTCAATATCAAGCCCTCAATCTTAAATAGGTATGATTCTTGAACCACAATGCTCTGGCCGAGCGATCTTGGATGTGCAATCCATCATGTGGGGTGGCAACCCTTTAAATCAAATAAATGGATAATAAATCTCTGGAATGATTCATGTTCAATAAAGCTTTGCTGAGCAAAAGAAATCCATGGGTACCATGCTTGTTCATGCTTTGCCGAGCAAATAGAAAAAAAGAAGAAGTGATGTTTTGGGAGTTAATTCCAAAGGGATGGGCCCCGTGGTTGAGAAAACCACACCAATTCCTTTTCTGTAGTTGCAAATAAAAATCTAAAGTTAGCTCTCTATCATACCTCTTGAAATTCTCTGACCAAATCTCACCTTCTCTATTAAAAAAAGCACACCAATTTCTTCCCTATCTAAGCAAATTGCACAAGCCCTTCTCTCTTAGTTTGAGTATGCTACATCGAAAGCGAAAAAAAAAAAAAAAAGGAAATTAGTTGTTGCAAATAACAAAGAAGAAAATATGGTGTTGGGAAGATTGCTTTGTGTTTGTTTGCATACAGACAGAAGAAGAAGAAGAGGAGAAGTCAGCAAACAAAGAATAATTAAGACACTTTTTGTTTAATTAACTAGTCACTTGTAGATTTGTGGAGGCAAATTAAGTTAACTTATATTTGCATGTCTTTACTGAAATTACTAAAAAATACGCATTAATGGGCACCAACATCTAAATTTATGTCTAGAATTATTTTCTAAACATAAAGTCCATTATTTTCCATGCAGTTATATATTGACATGACAAGATAGTAAGGTCTTATATTAGTATGCTATTGTATGAGTGAGGATTTTGTTAGGGACGCAAGCAATGATAACTCAATGCGTATCATCGTTTTCTTGCAGTTGAGAGCATATATTGCGATGAAAACGCAGTAAGATATACACCACCGCATTATATATATAATGGCCAATCTTTTCTAAACTCAGATCATGCAAACCTTCTAATTATATGGGGCTTTGGAAAAAAAATTCTCTTTGAGTCTTGCGTTGAGTTTTGGGGAAGTAAATGGAATATAGTAGACATATTGACAGTGGTTGTGTTTTTGGCTTTGCGTTGCCTTTGTTTATTGCACCCTTTCATTTCAACTGGGGTGCATTTTGGGTGGCTATCGATCTCCATGTCTTGACGGGTTTAGGAGTGACCAGTGGTGGATCTGTGTAAAGGGCAAGATGGGTGCCCGCCCATCCCAAAGTTTTTTTTTAAAAAAAAAAACCTATATATGTTATAAGGGCAGCCCAAATTTAAAAACTTAAAAGCTAACCCAATATACACACGTTGCCCATCCAACTTCCAAGAGGAAGTGGTCCCATATCTTTTGTCTCTTCTCTTTTGGCACATATCTTGTTTATCTCTTCTATTCTATAGCGACTTGACGACAACAACCTCTTTTTCCCCTCTTTATTTGCTGCATCTTCCTATTATATTGGCTGGGCAGTGGGCAACTTGGCAAAATCTTCTCCTCTCCTTTCTACAACAACAAGTATTTTCAAATTCTCTCATTTTCTATATATCTTTAATTATAGTTTTAATTTAAAATTTAATATTCTAGGGTTTACTTAGAGATTGAATTATAATTTTGTGATTTTTTTGAAATTAATTAGGGTTTTGATTTTAGGAATTTTGTTGAGATGTTTCAATGTTTGATTTGTTGTTTGTTGATATTGTTGAGATGCAATTCTTATGAGAATTTGTTTGATTTTTTGTTGGTATGTTTGATTTAAATTATTTATTTTACATGTTATTCATAGGTTATCTTTTATCATGTCGGATCACAATCGGATTCCCTAAACAAAAAACTTGTTCTCTATTTTTAAGAAAAAGAATGATGGGTCATCATCTAGTACATTGCCTTCTAGCTCTTCTTTATCTATTCCAATATGTGATGAGTAAAATCTTCCCGAGTCTCCCATTATCAAGCCTCAAGTTGAAAGAATTGAATCTCAAAGAGTCGATGATTATCAGGATTTTAATATCAATTATCTTGAGTGTGATCCAGGATTACGTCATTTAATATGCAAATATCCAGTGAATGAACAAGATAATGTGCGAAGAGCATATATTCTTTTAGGACCATGTCAACTCGAGTTAGAAGATTATCCAAGCCACTTAGAAGGGTGAGACTTTCGTCGATTTAATAAAAAGTGGTTTGGCCAATTCACTTGGCTTGAGTATTCAGTTGCTAAGAATAAGGTATTTTGTTTTCCTTGCTTTATTTTTGACATGAATCAGTCACACCCAACTTTTATTGTTGATGGGTATAAAAAATGGAAGAGAATTGGTAGGAATCAATGTGCATTTCAACATCATGTAGGCAAGTTAAATTCACCACATCATCTTGCTATGCAAAAGTGGATTAGCTTAAAAACTCCATCTCTTCATATTGAAAAAGTGGTAGAGAAGTAATCAAAGCAACAAGTGATGAAAAATCAGTTGCGACTTACGACCACAATAGAGGGCATTAGGTATCTAGCAAATCAAGCATTGGCTTTTCGAGGCCACGATGAATCCGTTGACTCATCTAATCGGGGCAATTTCATTGAAATCATAAAATCTTTTGCAAGAATGCATATAGAAGTTTAGAAAGTTGTCCTTGATAAGGCTCCTCAAAATGCTCAATATATTGCGCATGACATACAAAAGCAAATCTTACATATTTTTGTTAACAAGGTGAGGAGGACAATTTGTAAGGAACTTGGGAAGAGCAAATTTTGTATTCTAGTTGATGAATCACTTAATGAATCCGGTAATGAACAAATGGCTATTATTCCAAGAATTTGTTGATTGTGATGGATTTATTTGTGAGCGCTTCTTCGATATTGTGAGTAGTGTTGTAGACACTAATGCTTTGACTCTTAAAAAAGAGATATGCAAAGTGCTTGGTAATAATGACATTCTAGTGGAAAACATGCGTGGTCAAGGATATGATGGTGCTAGTAATATGCGTGATTCATGGAATGGCTTACAAACATTGTTTCTTCAAGATTGTCCATATGCATATTCTTAGCTTAGCATTGGATCATTGTAATTCCTTCAAGTCATTCAATATTAAGCATATATGTAAACTCTTGCTGAGAAATTCTATCATGTTGATTTCCTTCCAAATGAGTTGAAAGATTTGGTAATGGAGTAGAGGTATTTTCAAAATGATGTACATCACCTTGCTTGCTTTAAGAAACCAACACTCTTCCTCATTTATGCCAACAATTAGTGGAAACAAGTTTGGTATAAAACTACTGTTTGATCAACAAGTTTTAAAAACATAGGAATATTATGACCTCTTATATCCTATTGGTCATTTAAGTTTGAAATTGGGTTTTACACATAGATTTATAGAATGATGGGTATATGACAAGACTCGCCCCGAATTCCTAGGACCCGGGACGAATCCCATCGTAATTTTGCCATCTTACTGATGTCGGGCCCACATACTAAGACATGAGACTTTCTGCCGAAATTTCGGCAGAGTCTCCCTTGAAAAATGGACATTTTCCAATTTTCTTAACTTGTTAAAAATATATATAAATCACAACTGGCAGCATGCACAAGTTAATATTCATGTAATTTACATAAATGGCCTCCGGCCTCACAATCGAACCCTAACAGGGTGACATCAGAGCAGTCTAATAGAATTTAGTTTACAAACGAAAACGAAGTTCAACGGAATAACAAAGGGTTAAAAGTTCATCCTACGTAAGCTAGGGATTCGGAAGTTCAAACTTGGCTCAATTGCTCAACACGATCAACTACTGTCTAGGGGCGCAAAACAGGAAATGTGTGAGTGGACAAAACAAAGTTTGATTTAATTTGCAAAACAACATACTAACCCCACCGTTTGGAAAATAATGTCAAAAATATGCAATTGATACCATATATATATAATCACTGCGAAATCCAAATGTTCTCACTTCCCCGAGAACATATGATTATATCCCAAACCAAAATCATAGACTCCAATCCAACATTTCCGAAAGGTAGACTTATAATCAACATATGTGAGAAAGAGTCTAAAATCTTCCATTTTTATATATATATATATGCTATTATAAATAGTTATATTTATCTATAAGCTACGATAACTCATACTATATAATTATAAACCTCAAATACTATAAGTATTACAAGGTGCATGATATACATAATATATATTATATAACTAGATATATATATAAAATAGTATCACACCACTCGAGTATCGGGGAAAACAATCCAACAAGGGGATTGTTTGATTAGCCCGCTGGGTTTCAACTTTCTACCCTGCGTCTAGGGATGAGCGGTCCAATCGGGGGACAGACACTCTATAGCACACACGCCAGAAATTCCAACACCACGTGCGGCCAAAACCAAACACTAAGTCCTACGCGCGTAGACAACTTCATTACACGCCGGACAATCCAACGCCACATGTGGATACAATAACCAAGGGAGGGTACTTAACATGGTGTAATCCCATATTCACGTAACCAAACAATAAAGTACCCCAAAATCTCTTGTCCAAACATATAATCCACATTCCGAAAAATTATAACTTCAATTATTAAGATTGAAAAAATATTCATAATTGGACGATATATATATATCACCATTCTATAGTCATGAAAATCCATTTTCGATGCAAGATAACTTAACCAATCAAAATAATGTTATTTCAAAGCAATGTCCACTCACAGATAGTCCCACGTTGCTTGACCTTGAGAGGGTCCTGCCTACTGCATACGCGTAGTCGTAGCACCTATTTCAGAATACGAGTACGAAATTAATATAAAATGCTTCGAACGAGAACTTTAAATTAAAATCCTAGTTTTCTGGGTTTTCAAGTATATGCACGAGGAACAAGACCTCCTAAGGTTCAATTACGTGTTTCGAATGTTGGAATTGCCTTGAAAGACGCTCGGTCGACCAGGCGGTCAAACTTTCCAAATTGGGTCAACCGGGCCCACGACCTCCGAGTTTCGATCCGAAAGTTCCTATGGGTTCAACAAGGTTTAATGAGCATGCCCTGCAAGTTTGGTCCGAATCGAACGGTTGGATCGCTCATGATCACACGATCGGACGGTTATCGTTTAACGCAAACTTTAAGTTATTGAATCGGAAAATCTAGGGCTCCGATTCACAATATGTGAATTCCTACACGATCCTAGAGATGCCTAGATCAACATATATTAAAATGAAGTCGATCCAATGGTCCGAACATATTGAACCCGGACAACACCTAATATGTGATATCCGATCGACGATCAAACAATAACCAAATTCAAATCCGAGCATATTGTTGTTAGGATGACATGGGGGACATTTTAGGACCATGAGGGAGACCTAAACAGTGCCCACGCGCCAGCAGTGCGTGGGTGTCCAAAGCGATTTCGGTGATTGGAAAATCTCTAAACCGCCGGTCAAGACTTATACCTACATGATCAGGACATTGAGTGGAGCAACTTTTGTTCTTGGACTATGGCCAAAAAGTGGCCGGAGATTAAAATCCTTCTATAAATGGTCCTCAAGGTTATAATCCTTCTATAAATGGTTTTTTCATTTTTAAATTTTATGAATTTTAAATTATTTTTTAAAAACTTTATTAGTTTGTTGATGTGGCATATATGTGGAGCCCACATCTTCAAAAATATAGTGTCACATGTATTTAAAATACAATATATATTTTTAAAGAATTTAAAAAAGAAAACCAAAATTTTATGAATTTTAAATGAAAAAATAAAAAAAAATCGTAAGGACCATTTGTGATAGGTGTGTGAACATCAGGGATATTTTGTGATATATATATATATGTCACGTCAGCAAACTAACTGAGTTTTTGATGAAACTAACAGAGTTTTTGACTGAACCTAACGGTAGGGACCATTTGTGATCACACATACTAACCTTAAGGACCACGAATGACACAAAAAAAACATTAAGGATGCAATCTGATAGTTTCATAAACATTAGGGACGTTTTGTGATATTAAGCCTTTATTTCATTCAAGTTTTGTCTACTTTTTGTTCAAAGCCATAATGAAATACAAGCACGTGGTGGGCCTCTCTTCTTTGACCTTTTTTTCTTCTTTTTTCTGCAATTGATTGCAAGATTAACTCCCTTCAAAGGGGAGGCATTCTTGCTTTGCCGTGAGCCATAGAGAATATGTTTCTTTCTCTTGCTCTCTTGCTGTTGGGCCTTTTTTCTCCCTGGCTGCAATTTTGTTTGCAGCGAAGCCAGACTTGGAGCTTTTGGTGGAAATCTGCCAGCAGGTTTATTAAAAAAAGGAAGGAAAGAGAAATAGGAAAAGAGGCCAAACCATATAACGTGGGTCGGCTGATAATTAGTCACCATATAATAAATATGAGGTAGAGAATCTCAAACGTTTGGACAGGACGGTGCCAGGAAAAATATTCAATGGGGCATCTCATTAAAGCTTCACAATCATCAACTTCATGCTTGTGATAAGTGGCAGCTAAGAAAATTTCAGTAATGGGTGAAACCAAAATTTTTTGCGGGTGCCGTTTCTAGTCACACCAAGTTAGTTAAAAATGGAAACAATGGCCAGAAACACCACACCAAGTCAGGCAAAAATAGAAAAAAAAAATAGCCAGAGACACCGCACCGAAGTCAGGAAAAAATGTGGAAAAAAAAGAAGCTCTATGTTCAGTTGATATGAAGAACATGGAAATAAAAATAGAAAGGAAGAAGAAGAAGAGGAGTGTACATTTTCAATGGTTCTTGAGAGGAGAGAAAGAGCTGAGAAAAAAAAAAAAAAAAAAAAACAAGAAAAAGGGATGACATTTTGATGTCTAGAAGAGAAGAAAAATGGGTTTTTTCATAAAAAAGAGGAGAAAAGGAATTGGACACAGTTTTTTCGAATTTACAAAGGACGTGAATGACAAAATTCTTGATTATTTTATAACTTCTACGCTGAAGACATCTCTTTTTTATGTATATATGATAACAAATGGTGCGCACAAGGTGAAATTAATTCATCTCTTTTAAAAGCAAAAATCTAAACCAATCAAAGAGATGAGTGGGGGGCATCCGCACACAGTGAGCCTATGCTGGCTGGCTTCGTCCTGGGTTTGGACCATATATTAGATATTGGGACCATATATAAAGCACGGGTATACATTAGACTAGAACGTTATCTATATCATATAAATTCGATCATTTTCCTTGCAGTTATATATCGAGATGACCTGTCAATGAGGTATTAAATTAGGATAGGATGCTATATTATACAAGGGTCGCCCAACTTTCTCCAAACACAGTGAGGGTTTTACTAGGGATTGTCGGCGCTGTGCGCAATTTGAATCTCCCGGGTGTGCGCGTTAGAGACAACTGATAGCACTCCTCATACAGTATACCGTCATTTTCATGCAGTTGAGCGCATATATTGTAATGGCAATGATTGAAGTAAGACATTATTAACTTAGGACGCGCATTATATAATGGCCAACTTTCTGCAAATTCATATCATGCAACGAACGATCAACCTTCTTGTAATAAAATGGGGCTTTTGAGCACGGTTTTCGTTAAGTCCTGTGTAGAGTTCTGGGGGAGGAAATGGAATATACAAGACATATCCATAGTGGTTGTGTTTTTGGCTTTGCATTGCCTTTGTTTATTTGCACCCTTTCATTTCAACTGGGGTGCATTTTGGGTGGCTACGGCTCTCTCTTTTTTGACTGGTTTAGGAGTGACTCTCTCTTACCACAGAAATCTTGCCCACAGGAGTTTCACCCTTCCAAAATGGCTCGAGTACTCCTTTGCCTACTGTGGGGTTTTGTCACTTCAGGTATATAATATGTACATACATGAAATTATTCTGATCCATCGATAAAAAAAGAAAAAAAGGTGTGACTGGAAAAGGATTTCTTGTGATCAAGAACGTTTCGTATGTTTTTTTTTTCACTGTATTAGCTAGCTGTTACTTTAGTAGAAAGATAAAAATATGTTTGTGCGTGTGTTTGGGTTTGCAGGGTAGTCCGATTGAATGGGTGAGTACGCACCGGTACCACCATCAGTTTACTGATACAGGGAAAGACCCTCACAGCCCCATCAAGGGTTTTTGGCACAGTCACATGGGTTGGATCTTTGATAGCAGTAATCGGTTTGGACAAGTAGAAAACAAATCTCTCTCTCTCTCTCTCTCTCTCTCTCTCTCATACATACTTCGTTATTTTTATTTAAATGAGAAATTTGCAGTATGGAGGCCTAAAGAACGTTGAAGATTTGAAGAAGCAGCTCTTCTATAGGTTTCTTCGTCATACTAACCTTCTACATTCAGTTCTTCTTGGAGGTTTACTATATGCTGCGGGTGGATTTTCCTTCTTGGTTTGGGGAATGGTGAGATTGCTTACTTACTGGTTAATTTCCATTAAATTTAAATGGGAACATATGGTCTTTAAAAATTTATATCCAAAAGTAAGTATAGTGGAAACTGTATATACCATCCATGTGGTTGACGTAAGTCGATTTTCTTTTGTACATTCATATTTCATGGTACGTGCTTGCAATAGTTTCTAAAAACTACTCGCAAATTCTTCTCACAAATTTATCATTATATAACCTCTTTCTTGATCAAACATAAGCAATTAATATGCAAGAAAAATGTATTAATTTTGAGATGATCAAACAAAACTTGTCAAGTCTGGTAAGAGATGATCGCCTTCGAAAGATTAAATTTCTTTTTACTTTTAGGTTTATGTGAGTTTTAATTTTGAGGATATTTGTGTCTTTTTGAATGGATTTTCCGCTATATCTGAAAGTTTTTATAAAAATTGACATTTGTGAAAATAATTGTCAAATTTTGGCTATTTTTTTTATAAAGATTCGGTGGTCGGGGTGCCGAAGGTGGTTTTGTTTGTGGCTATATGTGGTTTTTTATATATTAAAATCGCATTGTTTTGGGATTTTTAAGAAAAAAAATCTAGGTGGAATTTAGACATAAAATTTACAACCTTGTCATATTCTAAATTTCTTTCATGCTGAATTTAAAACTTCTTCATTTATCAACCCAATTAATAAAGAAATCATAATATATCATTCCTTTAAACACGAATTTTGTCTAAATACCATGTTTAACTTCTCCATCCAAATATGTTCTAAATCTAAATTCCTTATAATTTCAGGGGGTGAGGATCGTACTTGTTTTCCACAGCACTTTTTTAGTTAATTCAGCTGGCCACAAGTGGGGAAAGAAACCATGGAACACCGGTGATATGTCTAGCAACAGTTGGTATATTGTATCATTTATTTCCCACTCTGCCATATTTCATCTTGCTAGATGTAAAATTGGGATATTAATATGTTTTATACATCATCTTTAATCATTTAGGTGGGTGGCACTGTTAGCGCTTGGAGAAGGGTGGCATAATAACCACCACGCTTTTGAATACTCAGCTCGACAAGGGCTGGAATGGTGGCAATTTGATTTTACTTGGTACATAATAAAATTTCTTCAAGCTATTGGATTGGCAACAGATGTGAAGGTCCCAACTGAAATTCAAAAGCAACGAAAAGCTTCAAAGAGTAGAATCCTGGCTACTAAAAATTAGGCTTTGAAGATTTACCCTACTATGGATATGATGGATAATTATATCTTCAAATCCTATATGCATTTGTAATGGGGTTAATATTCATGCATGATGTGGATTCTGGGATTAGTCTCGTATTTCTATGGCTTCTAAAATAATCACTTATAATCGTACTGTGGAAAAATCAGCTATGAAAAGTGTTTAATTCTGGCATATTGAAGTAATTTTCTGTATTATGAATCAGCTATGAAAAGTGTTTAATTCTGGCATATTGAAGTAATTTTCTGTATTATGAATAAAATTGACCCCTTGTGTGAAAGTGTGTTTAGTTACTTGTTTGGTAAAAATAAAAATTACTTTCATATGCATTACTTATTAGTTAAGATTAAAATAAGAGAACCAAGGTGGTTGGTGTGAGTGGTTCGGCACTCTCATTCCTTATGAGAGGTCAGGGGTTCGATCCCTGCTCTTGTATGGAGTCACCACTTTGGCCAGCACTTTACCCCTTACGGGCCGACCCGGTGTGAGCGGGGATTAGTCTGGGTTGTGGTTAAGGCTTAAAGGTGCCACCTATAATTGGGGCCCATCCAGGATCACCTCGTGGTTCAGACAAAAAAAAAGAAGATTAAAATAAGAGTTAATTACACATACATCTCCTGAGCTTTCTCTTGTTTTCACATAACCCCTTGAGGTTTTGAAAATTACACGACCACCCCTCGAGATTTCCAAATCATTACATATAAACCCCTTGATAGAATTTGAGAAAGAAAGAAAAAAGTACATGTTTGTGTCTTATCTTCCAATACTCGTTATAAGAAGTTGGGCTAGAGAATCAGCCCGCTCATCCTATTCCATGTTTGTTTACTTGTGTTTTACAGAGTATATGCAAGCCCAATACATGGCCTAGGGATGGCAATTTTCCCTGCGGTTAAGGGACTTTGAGGGGATTCGACCCTAATGGGTCGGATATGAAGGACAAAAACTGGGTATGGGGAATTTTTTGGGTATGGTGTTCGAGGAGGGGCGGGGATGGTATTTTAATCCCCAACCCGAACCCTCCCCATTTAGAATATATGTAATTTTTTGATGATGTATATATATATATATATATATATATATATATATATATATATATATATATATATATATATATATATATATATATATATATATATATATATATATATATATATATATATATATATATATATATATATATATATATATATATATATATATATATATATATATATATATATATATATATATATATATATATATATATATATATATATATATATATATATATATATATATATATATATATATATATATATATATATATATATACTATTAAAGTGATTGTATCGACTAAGTTTTATATTTTCTATTATTATATTATATATTTATATAATTTATACAAATCTTAAGCTACACTACTTATTTATTTAGTTAACTTCCGGTCCATATGTAAACATTCTTATATTGTCTTATAAGTATATATATATATATATATATATATAAATAAATTATCTTCCCTTAGTACTATTTTTTTTCTTCAACAAAGTAGTTTTATATTGGTTTTTTCTTCCATAATGGGACGGGTCGGGGAACCCATTCCCCAATGAAGGTGGGGATGGGGAATCTCCGATATAAATATTGCGGGTATGAAGGCGGGGATGGGGGAAAAAAGTTTAACGGGAATGGGGATGGGAATGGCATACCCACCCCTAATTCAACCCATTGCCATACATCTTTCCATGTAGAGCGCCCATAGAATACGTGAGTTGGGTGATGACATAGGGCCCCAAAAACTAAGGCCTCCTAAAAAACCCTTTTAGCCCAAGAATTTTAGTAGCAAAAACGACATTTTATTTGTGTAATTCATGCTTTTTGGGATTTATTTTGAAATGTTTTTGGTATTTTTCTTTATTTTTCATATAGCGAGTCTCTTTTACGTAAATTAACCAACTTAGCACCTAAATTGAGATTTTTTTTTTGGGTTCAGAATGAGGTAAGTGTTGAACATAAAAGGCCTCAACTTTTATTTCTACCCAGGACCTCCAAAATCAATGAACCGACCCTGTTGGCAAGTCCATCAGAGGTGCCTTCTTGTGCGTTCAAGTGACATAATTTTCACCTAGCTAGTATGTGTGTGTTTTTGTTTTCCTTTTTGTTTTTTTATTTATTATTTATAATAATGTATGGAAAAAGGGATCTAATATGTAGTAAGGTGTGCGTTGTCTTTCTGCGTCTTGGCAGAGGTGTTAATTTGTCTTTGTTTGTACCCAGCTCGCCCACACTTGTAATTATCTCATTCAACCTAAATATGTCTTCCCACAAGATTCACATATATCTCATTTGATTTAGCTGTTTGAATTGAATGGTTTCGAACTCAAAAAGTCTACACGTTATTGAAAGTGGGACTCTTCACCTTTAATCTGATTCACTTTTGCTCCTTATTATCCAACGGTTGTCCTCACGTCATGCTTTTGTATCAATGATGTCAGTAAACCAAGGTTGTTATACTTATTTTCCTAATTATTTGAAAATTGTGGTCTTAATCACATGCTAAATGCAGTCCACTATATGATTAGGCAATATGAGAACAAATTAGATGAAAGTACCTAAATTCT
This sequence comes from Prunus avium, assembly GCF_002207925.1. Next base: position 352,102 of record NW_018921336.1, read on the forward strand.
AATTGCAAGTAATTAATCATGGGAGGTCATGTGTTTGATATCAATGAAACATTTTCCTTGTCCGGATGGGCCCTTTTCTTGTTTTCCTTGTATGTTTTTTCTTCTTTGTCCATTCTCTAAACAACATCACTTTTTCCACGAAAACGGATTGGAAAGAGGCATATGCATGCAACCTTCTCTTTTGCCAACATTCTTTTTTTTAGGTGAGACCCAAGGGTATCCACCGCCGACAGCAGTGACTAATCCCTTTCGCCGCGGGAGCTCTCCCAATGGAGGTAAACGGCTGGCCACGAAATGCACTCCATTCCCATGGGCGGGGATCGAACCCCCAACCTCATGGTTAAGGAATGAGGTGAGCTATGACCACACCACATCTCATGGTTTGCCAACAGTCTTTTCAAACGCTAGCACAACGTCATCTTTATTTATGTTAGGAATTCATTGTTTATGGGCATTTAATTTGAAAATATGGAAAATTACATTTCAAAAACAAGAGAAACTAATGGAAATCCTTTTATCCATGAAGATGTTGTGTTAGATACTAATTCACATGTTATATTATAGGTGGGTGCACAACCGAACTTCTCTCGTACATGGTGACCTGCAAAAATCAACTAATTTTTCGCCTAGTGATATATCCACTTTATTGGAATATGCCACAAGTACTTGTTTCGCATGAATACAAATTCAATACATATTTATTGTTACCCTCAGGCCATCTCCAGCCATAGGGCTAAATGTAGTCCAGGGCTAAAAATTTAGCCCCCCAAAAATATTAATTTTTTAAAGAATAGTGCAGGGCTAAATTTTTCCATCTCCAGCCATGCAGGACTATATTTTAGGATCCTTCATATTTTATTATTTTGAGAAAAACTATGGTACAATACTCATACATTCCACAACTATATATTGTTGAATTTAATTAAACTACTATTTAGAGACAACAAGAAAGAGTGTAAAGAAAATAAATTTGTAGGAAATGAGTGTAGAAAATATTTTACAACAAGAAAGAGTGGAAAGTTGTGAATAAGTAGAGAATGTGATAGAATTTGTAAGAAATGTGGAATGAAATGAGTGGGAGAGATATTTATAGACAAATTTTAGGTTTTTAAATTTTAAAAATTAATAATAATAAAGCCAACAAAGGCAATTAAAAAAAAAAAAGGAATGGTTTCAAGGGTCTGACCTCCAACGGTCATGACCCAAATTTTTTTATAATTTTTTTAAACAACACAAAACATCTAAAAATGTGAAGACATTTAAATAATAATAAAAAAAGGATGGGTTCAATGTTTCATCTCCAACGGTCATCAACAAGATTTTTTTATAATTTTTTTTAGAACAACACTTGAAAGATTTGAGGGTCTGACCACATTTATTATTATTATTATTATTTTTTTAAAAAGGGAGTGGGGTAGGTCTGATCCAACGGTCATTTACCAACAATTTTTTATACTTTTTTTCTCATACAGTACGAATTGGAACATTCAAAAAGGTCCAGCATGCTTTAATGGGGTTCTTGAAAAGCACATGTATGGGTCCCACTAAAAATTTGGCCTAGCTCAAAGCTGGGCTATATGTGGCTTGGTTGGAGGGCTAAAGGGCCAAATTTGGCCAAAATTTTGTTTAGCCCATGACTGGAGATGGTTTTTGTATTATTTTAGGGCCATATTTGGAATATAGCCCGTGGCTGGAGATGGCCTCACTATTCGTGGTTTTACAAATGTGGGAAACAAAAAAATTTGTTAAAAAAAAAAAAGAATTTAAATTAAAATGCTAATTGTAGACGATTTAAAAAAATGAAACATACTTCCAATTCTGTGATCATAATTCACAAACCTAATGTATATGCCTCAACTTCAAATGAAAAGACAGAACCATCGCGTAGGAAGGTTCCATAATGGAAAGACAAAATATCTTGCCATTGCTTTTTGCGAACCAACTTCAGATTTTGCTCCCAGAAATTGTCTGTCCCCACACAACATGTCTAAGCATACATAAGCATGACCCATGCATTCCATAAGCCGTGGCACTCATTTTGAAGGAGGAGGTCACGTTGCGCAACCACTAGTACTTGAACTCTTCATATTGTTTTTGTGTGCATACAGACAAAACAAAGGAAAGTGGCCTATATACAGGCCCATTTAGAAGTTTGCTTTGTGTTATGTTTGTTTGCATACAGATTGAAAAAAAAAAAGAAAAAAAAAAAAAGGAAGTCAGCAAAAAGAAAGAAAAAGAAAAGTCAGAAAACGATGGCACCACAAGTTACAATTTTCTATCACAAGATCGAAATTACCAGAAATGCATGCACCAAAGGAGTAGGCTTCAAAAAGACCTTCGTTGTCGGTGAGAACTTCATCAAGCACGCTGTTCCAAAGCCCGTCCAAAGGTCTAAGCCTCAGCCCACTTCTAAGGTCGACAAGACCCAACTAAAGAGAACATCGTCCAAGAACGCTATCTGAAAAGCCAGAAAGAGGGCTGCTCGTGCTTTGAGGAAGAAAGAAGCAAAGAAGTAGTCTATTGAGGCAATTTTATCCGAGCTTTTTGGGACAAGCCTAATGGTGACCATAAGCGAGAACACCTCAAGCACCCTGACTGTGCCGACTCCTAAAAGGAGTAATACTACCCGATTTGTCTAAATCATGACTGGATCAATCTCGGTCAACTTGTATCCTACAAATTCCGTCTTGATGACTTCCACCAATGAAACTAGTGAAGAAACCTCCGTTAAGCCCTAGAGCCCATGTTGTGGAATCCACATCACAAGAGGCTTACTCGTGTTCTTCCAAGAGTAAAAGCAAAGCCATCATCATGAAAAGGAAGGTGGTGAACATACCTCATCCATAAAGGAAGCTTGTGCAAAAGGTGAACACGACTGTTGCTTTAAGGAATCAAATTCCCATATCACAGGGAGCACTCCTAAAACCTCAAGATCAGTTGAGGTCCTACATGGGTCCATTGACCTGTTCCAAATCTCGAGATATGCTAGGGATGATTATTCCCAAGTTATCCACTCTAAACTCAACCTGCTTGGACAAATATTTGCTATGAAATCCTCTTTATGAGGATCCCGAATCTCAAACTCAAGAGAATGATTACATAGTTCCCCATGGGGCCAAACTTCATAAGGGAGTGGAAAGCGTGCAAGTCATGATGACTGGTACTTCTAATACTGAGGGCCAATTACCCTTAATCCAAGAAATGATGCAAGACATGCGAAAGGAAATGCAGTAGAAGTTAGCAGAGAAAGACGCGGAAATAAAGTTACTATCTGCTCAGTTGAAAGGAAAAGCCACCATGGGTGAGCAAGAGAAGGGCAAAGCAAATGAATTCGTGACTCACGAACAAGAAAGAAAAAAGGGAAAAAGGTGAGGGCTCTATGAGCACAATTTCTCCAAATGACATAAAGGCATTAATTGCTGAGGGGATTTGTGAGTTCCAAATGTCTGTAGCACCTCCTATTCTTGGATATCGAAGGCCCTTCGCTTCTCATTATGACGCCATCCCATTCTCGAAGGGTTATCAACGGCCCATATTCGATAAATTTAATGGCATAAATAGCTCACCCCATGAACATCTGGCATATTTTTATTCAACATGTGGTGAGACATCCCAGTTAGATGCCTTCTTAGTGCATAAAGTTGTCCAATCCCTAAAAGGATTGGCTTTTACTTGGTATACACAACTACCACTAGGTTCTATCTTGACATGGGACGACATGCAAAAAGTATTTTTGGTATAGTGTGTCAGTTCAAAGAAGAAGGTCTCAATCATGGACCTAGATCAAACTACCTAAAAGTTAGGGGAAAATGCAATGACTTTATAATGAGATTGAGGAGAAAAGAAAAATGACAAAGGTCTGCGACCCAAAAAGTATGTGACCCAAAAAATCCAAATTGGGGAAAAGAAAAATGACAAGAAGTCAGCGAAGGGAGAGTCGTTGGCCACTTTTGTCAAAATAGAAAAGAAAATGGATAAAGGCCAAAGCAAAGACCCACCCAAAAAAGGCTCACTCTTAAACAACGCAGAGAGGTCAAATATTCTTTTGACAATGATGATGTAGAAGAAATATTTGGCCAAATTCTTGCCTCCAAAGTTATTACCCTATGAGAACCAAAGCGTTCTGCTGAGGCCAACAAGACAAATGACCCTAAGTATTGTCGATATCACCGCCTTGTCAATCATATGCTCCGGGATTGTTATATCTTAAAGGACAAAATCCAAGAGCTCCTCAATAATAGTGGCTTAGAGATAGACTCTTCTTCCCGACATCAATTAGCTGTAGCGAACATGATTGAGGAAAAGGTCACACCCACCGCTACATTAATAAAGGGAGATAATCTGCGAGTATTAATGTTGACAATGGGGTCACAATTGTATATGCTTGTCCAAATGCACCACGGTCTAGTGATCTTCAAATTCCCACTCTTCATAAGCTCATGACTACACCCAGTCTAGAGATATGGGAAGATTCTTCGATCTACGAATCTGCTGAAGGGTGGAAGACATTTGTTAAAAGGGCCAAGCACATGGCCAAACATTTCCCACCCAATCACAGATCTACTACTCGTCTTGGTGTCAAGAGGATGAATATGAACAACCTGTAAAAGTCCTTGTCACATTCACTAAGTTTTTCGCCAGTTGAGTTTTTCTCCAATGAATCCAAAGTTGAGGAAGAATTTATTCATTGCAACATGGTTTTTATGGAGGAATATGAGGCTGACCTAGAGGTTAATAAGATTACCCTCTGCTCTGGTTGAAACGTCCCATCTTCTGATAAAGCACAACAAAATGAGAAAGTTGATTCCTCTAAAAGCGAGAAGAAGTCAAAGGTGAAAGAGATTAAAGTCTCCTTGTCGAAAAAGATTTTCGCGGGGGAAGTTCCACCATCCCCCTCAAAAGCAAAGGACCCTAAACCCAATACCGGTAAAATGAAGGAGTCATTATAATCACATGCATTTAAGTATGATATTTTGGCTCATCTTAAACCATCCCCACCCTTTTAAGTGACTTTGACTCCTTACAAATGTCGAGAAACTTAGGGAAGCACTTGTAATACTTTAATGAGCCCGGATTTATACAAGTCATGTTTCAAATCAGCGAATGTCTACACAACTGAAACCACGAAGTTTTGTGCATAACCAACCGCTCTACATCATTGGCGAAGTTGGAGGCATGACCATTAATCAAATCTTGTTAGATTATGGTTCGGCCTTGAATCTTATCTCGTTAAAGACGCTCCATGCTATAGGGATGAGTGCCTGACAGTTGTCTCCCTCGATGCTGACTATTCAAGGGTTCAACCAACTTGGGCAAAAAACCATGGGCTCTATTGCACTACAAATGGAAATAGGGGACTTGCTAGGACACTCGTGGCTCCATACATATGGCGTAGTCCCTTTTACACTTCACTAGTGCTTCAAATACTTGGTGGATGGGGATGTCAAGAGCGTTTCAGCCGACACAGACCCGTTCAAAGGCAAAGAGGTAAATTACTCTGATGTGAAATTTAACGGTCCACCTGGTCTCTCATTTACACAGCCATCAAAGGTTGATAAGGAGAATAAAGGAATGACTGCTGATGCAAGAAAATCGCAGAAGGCAGAAGCACCTAAACCTTTAAGAGTAATTTGAGTGAAGCTAACACCTTATGGTGCGTCATCCTCAAAAGTTGAAGAAGTCCCTACTTCAAAGGCTCCCAAGCTAAAGATAATTGTCAAGACTTCAAAAAAGGAGCCTAGTGAAAAGGAAACAGGCTCATTGAAACAAACAATGGAGTCATTGATGACAACAAGCTACACTCATCCCCTACGAAAAATCAATTAGTCTATCTCATGGGACAATTTGGTCATTTTGACCACTTTTGGCGAAAATGATGGCCCGAGTAAACGAGTAGTCATCCACAAAAAGTCATCATTGCCAAAAATAACAACTGCTTCACTAAAGATAAAGCTCAAAGGCTGAAAAGGGAAGAAAAGCAATGTTGGCATCACAGTTTAAAATAAGAGTGGCATGCTCAAAGTGTCTCTTCCAAGGCCACGTCCAGAAGCTTCCGAGCTCGAATCTCAGTCTTTCAATGCTTAAAGAACCATTCCAATTCTTAACAAGAGAAAGTCCATAATAAAAGGACATGGAAGGTTAAAAGTCAAGAGAAAGTTGTGATCAAAACAGTCAAAAGGGTAAAAATAAAGGATGACCTTGTCTAAGTCAACTGCACAGTAGACCAAGATGATAACCCTCCAGATATCGAGGAATTCATTGACATAGTCTAACCAGCTCCACCACAAATGAAGGAGGGAGGTCAAGCCACAGTTGATGATCTCCAAGAAATTAATCTTGGTGTAGTTGATGACCCAAAACCTATCTTTGTCAATGCTTCACTAACAATGCAAGAGTTAGAAGAATACACACAACTTTTGCAAGAGTACCGAGATGTATTTGCATGGAGTTATCAAGACATGCCGGGTTTGGACCCAAAGGTTGTAGTTCACAAACTTAGGATACCTAATGAGACTCGAGGGGTGAAGCAAACTCCACGTCATTTTTTGGCCAGAGTTAATGATCCAAATAAAAATCGAGATTGACAAGCTTATTGCCGCTGATTTTATTCGAGAAGTCCAATACCCCACTTGGTTGTCCAGTCCTCAAAAAAACTGGGGCACTACGTATATGTGTGGACTATAGAGACATCAATAATGCATGCCCAAAAGATGAATTTCTACTCCCAATCACATAATTATTGGTAGACACAACAACCGGTTTCGGTGCTCTATTGTTTATGGACGGATTCTTAGGTTACAAACAAATAAAAATGGCTCCTGAGGATCAAGAGAAGACTGCCTTTTGTATTCCAAAAGGAATATATTGCTATGTTGCGATTCAATTTGTGCCACAAAAGGTGAATAGCCAAGTGGTCGCTCATCCTCTCTAAGTTTGAGATAAAATTTGTGCCACAAAAGGCGTTCAAAGGGCAAGCTCTTTCTGATTTCTTGGCTAATAATCCTACTCCAGACAACATGGAGTTACCCGTTGATTTGCCCAACGAAGAGGTATTCACAACAAAAGCACTTACATGGCAGTTGTATTTTGATGGGGCATAAAAAAGAAAAGGAGTTGGGGTAGGATTAGTGTTCATCACGCCGTCTGGAGCCTTAATCCCATACTCATTCTCTCTACTAGCTTTGTGCTCAAATAACGTGGCAGAATACGAGGCACTCATCATTGGCCTTGAAATTTCTCTCGCGATGCATATTCATTGTTTACAAGCATACAGTGATTCACAATTAATTGCTAGGTGGTTGAATGGCCAATACACAGTCAGAAATGCTACTTTCGTCCCATACCATGAAAGGGTAAAATATCTCATGTCATAGTTTCAAAACATTCATGTTAGTCACATCTCGAGTTCAGAAAATGATAAAGTTGATGCGCTAGCTACTTTGGCTGCATCGCTAACGCTACCTAACGAAAAGGATATCTAAATCACTGTTGAGGAATGTAATTTACTACCCTTCAACTATAGAGAGAATTGGAGAAGTTGTTGATTCGAATGTCATTACGGCTTTTGAATGTGAGGAAGATAAAGATGAGCTCGATTGGCGTCATCCCATAGTTGAGTTTCTCCAACAAGGCAAGTTGCCAAATGACTCAAGGAAAAAAGCTGAAGTTCGATGTAGAGCCGCCCGGTTCCTGTATTTAAACGACACCTTGTACAAACGGCCCTTTGATGGTATGCTGTTAAGGTGTCTGTCGAAACAAGACGCAACTAAAGCCCTTCATGATACTCATGCTGGCACTTGCATGCTGGCACTTGTGGTGCTCATCAAGCTAGTCTAAAACTCTCAAATCAACTGAAGAGATTGGGTTATTACTGGCCAACAATGGTCCGAGATTCAATGAAATTTGCAATCACATGTAAAGATTGCCAACTGCATAGAGACTTCATGCACCAGCCACCCCAAAAATTGCATCCGACAACTTTGTCTTGGCCATTTGAACCTTGGGGACTAGATGTTGTGGGTATCATAAAGCCGAAGTCATCACGTTAACATCAATACATCTTGGCCGCGATCAATTACTTCTCTAAGTGGGCTGAAGCAATTCCTTTAAAGGAGGTACGAGTAGACGATGTTACAAACTTTATAAGGAACCACATCATCTACCGTTATGGGGTTCCATTGAAGATAATATCCGACAATGCATTGTATTTCAAGTGCAAGTCTGAAAGAGTTTTTTTTATTGGCTATTTCCTAGCAAATGTAAAGAGTCTGTAAGTTGGTTATTCCTAGTTTTAGAATTAATTGTAACTTACGACGTTGGAGCTTGCGGCACATGAGGAGCATGATTGACTAGTGTTACACGGCAAAGCTCTTTTCTGGTAAGAATCATTTGCATTCATATAGGATTTGTATTCCTAATTAAAGATTACTTTGGTATAAAGTCTATACAAATCTGCATAGAGTCTTAAATAAGGAAGAGTTTTAAATAAGGCCAATCTCTTTATTTATTAGGTAAAAGAGTTAACCTAGTATATAAAGGGTTGGGCTGGACGTTTTTTTGTACTCCCCTTCGTTGCACTCAAATAAAAATCGTGAGATTGTTTTATAAGATTAAGGGAGAGAGATAAAAGGCTGTTAGGTTTTTAGATTTATCTAGGTGATAGTCTGAGAGCATAACATATCATTCATTCATCGTGGAACTTTGTGGAAGCTTTGCTTGTGAGGAAGATCAACCTGCGTGAATTGGTGTTCATCCAAGAGAAAGTGAAGTGGACGTGTTCGTACAAGACAAGAGTATTTGATCAATCTTCTTTTGTGGTGTAAGACAGTATCAATTGAGTCTTGTATATGTCCTCAAGTTTTTAGTGAAATTGGCTGTGTGCCTTGAGGTTTTTCTCTCCTGTGTGGAGGGTTTTTTCCTCGTGCGAGATTTCGTACAAATACTTTGTCGTCGTTTATTTTCTCAGTTTGTTGTGTTCTGATTTTTATTTTGCTGTGTAGTACAAGGATTGAATCACATATCAATCCTGCATATTGCATTTTAACATTGATCCATCCAGGTTTACAATTACACATCTATTATGAGCAACGCAACTGCAATGTTGACAAGAGTAGACAGCTCATTCTTTCTTCATGGGTTTGTGGCAGACTCTGCAGAATTGATTCCCAGGCTGAACCACCCCAGAGGACCACTTGAGCACGAGAGGGTGTTGGTGTGCTGTTCTATTGATCTGGTGTGGTAACGGAGTGCAATCCTCATGGATCAAAAGATGGCAGATGCTGCAGAGATAGGCGACGCCATTCCCATGTTTGTTACATGCATCGCAAGTGAATTTCATTCGCTTCCGAAGGGCGGTGAATTGGTGGTCATGGCAGTCATAATTTCCAATGTTTCACCAATTGGAAGCACATTTGAGGTCAAGGTGGAAGTCACATTGGGAACAAGTGTAAGTATGGTTGTCTCTACAACGTTGGGAACCTACATCACACTTAGTCATCGAAGAAGGCCTTAATTTGGCTGACAGTGATTGCTCTGCTTCCATAATTAAAGTAGTAGTTTAAGATCTTAATTTAAGATTGTTCGTTTACTTTGCATACTATGCTTCTAATTTTGCATTGAGTCATAGCTGAAAATGATAATTAAGTTGATAATCCAAGGAAATGGTAGAAAGGGAAATTGGATGCCAAGTTGCCAATTCAGTGAATTATTTACATCTTTCAACTAGTTTAAGTGTTTAACCATCTTTTCTATGGCGGTGATGAACTGTTGGATATGGTGAAATTTCTGCAACCCATACACAATCACAATGCAGTGAGATGAACTCTGGTCTGCAGTTTGTTGTCATATTTAAAGCTCAATTTACATCACTTTTTTATCCCCCAAGAAAATCTAGCACAACACTTTTTATATCACTTTATGTTTGGAATAAGTTGCAGTTATTTTTTGTGTTCTCTGTGTAGTTTTCACTTCTCCTTTTGTGATAAAACATCCATGATGCTTTCTTGCTTTTATAGGTAATGGGATTTTGAATTTTTATAGTAATTTGTTTAAGTTGTTGTGCATTCGTCTTCTTCTACAAGGAAGCTCACACACACGCTAGCCCAAAAGAGAAAGAATATTGGAGTTTAAAGAACATCAAGGAGTGGATATGACTAATTAACATCAAAGAGTCGCTTTGATTGCTGCTTTTAAAGTTTAATGTGTATTTAACAGGGGATGTTTTCTTTGGTTCTGTCTGTTTACTCTGTTAAGTCTATTTAGTGTGCGAGATACTTACATAGTTGTGTAACTTTTAGTTTGCATCTTACCTTGCTTGAGATTTAATCCAATGGAAAATGCAATACAATCCGATTTTCTTGGAGGACATGTCACAGTCTTGCACAGGCTCTAGAAAGCAGAACCTTAAAAGAGAGCCTAAAGCTTTTGCATGGTCGAACTTATCAGACCAGTTTCGCTTTCGTGGATTGTAATCAGGATCCTATGTTCAGTTTGGGTTTGAACTTTTGAATTGAACACAATTGTGCCTCCGATCTTATATGGAACATAGTTACTTCTTACTTGACGATCACCTCTAGAAGTTAGAATTTCGTCATTTCTGCCCACACCCCTGGAACGTGGAGTGAAGTTGTCCAAATATGAAGCTGGAGCTGAAAAGCAGAACCCAACTATTTTCAAGACTTTTGTAGGAAGTTCGAGATATTTGACATGCAAGAAAATTAAAACACCTTCGGTGGAAATGAATTTGAAACGAGAATCAATTTATTTCGACTATCAGAAATTACATTGTCCTTTGAACCATGGGTGAGAGTCCTCATAAGTTTGGTGGAAATTTATATTACACTCAGAACATTCAAACACCAATCCTTCACAAGGTTCACTACACACTTTACAAGGAAGAATCCGCTCTCTCTTATCGGAAGGAATTTCACTCCTTCTCTTGTCAACAAGGGTGACAAGGTGTGGGTGAGCCGGATGCTTGTAACTATCTCCTAACTTGACTTGCGGATACCTCCCGAGAATGCAATGAGGATGACAATCAAAGTCACAATCCGAGCAGGAGTAGAACCAGAGTTTGGGATCTCGTTTGCCTTCGCATATTTCACAATAATATTCATCTAACTCGTTTTTAACACTGTCATAGGTGAGCTTGAGAGGATGATTGTCGTACCTGTGCCTCGCTGTAGGAGTTAATTTAACACATGAAATACAGAGATGGAAGTCGCATCTCCTACAACTGAACCAATAATATTTTTTAGAAGTGCCACAACCCCTACATTTATAAGTGTTATCAGTTTTTATGTTGAATTGGAGGGTGTGAACATGAGCCTCATGTTTAAGAGCCTTCTGCTTATATAGAATAGCGCACTGAAGGTCCATGCCGATAGTTGAATTAATATTATCAAGGTATACGAAGCCTTGGCTAAACGTACCGCACATGAAACACTCGAACACCCCACCAATCGAATATTGAGCCCTTGGTTGGAGTTCAAACTGGATCTCAGGGTAATATGGGAAACTTATCTTTTTAGGTGAGTGTGCACAAGCTGTATGTAGAAAGAAAGGGCACGACTCCTCTTGTTCTGTACAGCTATAAAAGGCATCAATTTTGGTGATGGGTCGCATGCAGCCATTACAAGTGATTATTCTATCATCATCATCATCACCATTATCTTGATGATCACTATTGATGAGGGCTAAGACATGTTGTGGATGGCTGAAGTGATTGATTTGCAACTCAATTTGGTTGCTGATTATTCTATCATTAGTTCAAGAGTTTATGAGAAAAATACTAGCTAACTAGGGTACGGAGATATATGTGTTTATGGTGTAAATCGGGAGGCCGGAGCCTTATGTAAAAGATGGAGAGAAAGGAGGTGGCTAAGGTTTGTGAAGGGAGAATTTATGCAGAGTTTTAGTAGCAATTCTGACGTACCTCAACCCTTGTGTGTGGCCATCCTTTTATAGAGGTCTCAGGAGCTAAGGTTTCAGAGGAATAATTCCGTAGGTGGAAAGGAATTATTCCTCCCCAATTTGGGATTGATTTGATTAACTGGGGATTTGATTTATTAGGGTAAATCAAATCCCTAATTATGGTAGGTATCAAATCAATTCCTAATTTAATTAGGTAACTCCTCATTTAATTGGGAATTGTGGTAGGAATCAAATCAATTCTCAACCTAATTAGGTAACATTCCATTTAATTGGGTAATCCCCAATTAAATTGAGTAACAAGCTTATTGCCGCTGATTTTATTCGAGAAGTCCAATACCCCACTTGGTTGTCCAGTCCTCAAAAAAACTGGGGCACTACGTATATGTGTGGACTATAGAGACATCAATAATGCATGCCCAAAAGATGAATTTCTACTCCCAATCACATAATTATTGGTAGACACAACAACCGGTTTCGGTGCTCTATTGTTTATGGACGGATTCTTAGGTTACAAACAAATAAAAATGGCTCCTGAGGATCAAGAGAAGACTGCCTTTTGTATTCCAAAAGGAATATATTGCTATGTTGCGATTCAATTTGTGCCACAAAAGGTGAATAGCCAAGTGGTCGCTCATCCTCTCTAAGTTTGAGATAAAATTTGTGCCACAAAAGGCGTTCAAAGGGCAAGCTCTTTCTGATTTCTTGGCTAATAATCCTACTCCAGACAACATGGAGTTACCCGTTGATTTGCCCAACGAAGAGGTATTCACAACAAAAGCACTTACATGGCAGTTGTATTTTGATGGGGCATAAAAAAGAAAAGGAGTTGGGGTAGGATTAGTGTTCATCACGCCGTCTGGAGCCTTAATCCCATACTCATTCTCTCTACTAGCTTTGTGCTCAAATAACGTGGCAGAATACGAGGCACTCATCATTGGCCTTGAAATTTCTCTCGCGATGCATATTCATTGTTTACAAGCATACAGTGATTCACAATTAATTGCTAGGTGGTTGAATGGCCAATACACAGTCAGAAATGCTACTTTCGTCCCATACCATGAAAGGGTAAAATATCTCATGTCATAGTTTCAAAACATTCATGTTAGTCACATCTCGAGTTCAGAAAATGATAAAGTTGATGCGCTAGCTACTTTGGCTGCATCGCTAACGCTACCTAACGAAAAGGATATCTAAATCACTGTTGAGGAATGTAATTTACTACCCTTCAACTATAGAGAGAATTGGAGAAGTTGTTGATTCGAATGTCATTACGGCTTTTGAATGTGAGGAAGATAAAGATGAGCTCGATTGGCGTCATCCCATAGTTGAGTTTCTCCAACAAGGCAAGTTGCCAAATGACTCAAGGAAAAAAGCTGAAGTTCGATGTAGAGCCGCCCGGTTCCTGTATTTAAACGACACCTTGTACAAACGGCCCTTTGATGGTATGCTGTTAAGGTGTCTGTCGAAACAAGACGCAACTAAAGCCCTTCATGATACTCATGCTGGCACTTGCATGCTGGCACTTGTGGTGCTCATCAAGCTAGTCTAAAACTCTCAAATCAACTGAAGAGATTGGGTTATTACTGGCCAACAATGGTCCGAGATTCAATGAAATTTGCAATCACATGTAAAGATTGCCAACTGCATAGAGACTTCATGCACCAGCCACCCCAAAAATTGCATCCGACAACTTTGTCTTGGCCATTTGAACCTTGGGGACTAGATGTTGTGGGTATCATAAAGCCGAAGTCATCACGTTAACATCAATACATCTTGGCCGCGATCAATTACTTCTCTAAGTGGGCTGAAGCAATTCCTTTAAAGGAGGTACGAGTAGACGATGTTACAAACTTTATAAGGAACCACATCATCTACCGTTATGGGGTTCCATTGAAGATAATATCCGACAATGCATTGTATTTCAAGTGCAAGTCTGAAAGAGTTTTTTTTATTGGCTATTTCCTAGCAAATGTAAAGAGTCTGTAAGTTGGTTATTCCTAGTTTTAGAATTAATTGTAACTTACGACGTTGGAGCTTGCGGCACATGAGGAGCATGATTGACTAGTGTTACACGGCAAAGCTCTTTTCTGGTAAGAATCATTTGCATTCATATAGGATTTGTATTCCTAATTAAAGATTACTTTGGTATAAAGTCTATACAAATCTGCATAGAGTCTTAAATAAGGAAGAGTTTTAAATAAGGCCAATCTCTTTATTTATTAGGTAAAAGAGTTAACCTAGTATATAAAGGGTTGGGCTGGACGTTTTTTTGTACTCCCCTTCGTTGCACTCAAATAAAAATCGTGAGATTGTTTTATAAGATTAAGGGAGAGAGATAAAAGGCTGTTAGGTTTTTAGATTTATCTAGGTGATAGTCTGAGAGCATAACATATCATTCATTCATCGTGGAACTTTGTGGAAGCTTTGCTTGTGAGGAAGATCAACCTGCGTGAATTGGTGTTCATCCAAGAGAAAGTGAAGTGGACGTGTTCGTACAAGACAAGAGTATTTGATCAATCTTCTTTTGTGGTGTAAGACAGTATCAATTGAGTCTTGTATATGTCCTCAAGTTTTTAGTGAAATTGGCTGTGTGCCTTGAGGTTTTTCTCTCCTGTGTGGAGGGTTTTTTCCTCGTGCGAGATTTCGTACAAATACTTTGTCGTCGTTTATTTTCTCAGTTTGTTGTGTTCTGATTTTTATTTTGCTGTGTAGTACAAGGATTGAATCACATATCAATCTTGCATATTGCATTTTAACATTGATCCATCCAGGTTTACATTTACAAAGTCTATGTCCGAAAATGCATTGTATTTCAAGTGCAAGTCTATGACCAAGTTGTGTGAGAAGTATAGGTTTCAACACTCATTTTCCGCGAGTTACAATCCATCGTCAAACGGTCAAGTTGAGCTTTCATTAAGATACTATGCAATATCCTGAAGAAGATGGTCTCAGGAAATAAAAGAGATTGGCATGAACGCCTCCCTGAAGCATTATGGGCTTATAGGATGACTGTATGCAACTTAACAAGATGCACACCATACAATTTGGTATTTGGCTCGGAGGCCGTTTTACCGTTAGAAGTCCAATTGCCATCTTTAAGGGTAGCTTCATAGCTGACAAACCCTGACGAAAACGTAAATGTGAGACTGGCAGAACTGGAAGCTCTAGACGAGAAATGGCTGGCAGCTTAACAAAGGCTCGAAATATATCAAGCTTAGGTTGCAGGGGCATTCAACAGAAAAGTTAAGTTCAGATCATTCTCAATTGGAGATTTGGTTTTAATTGTCCGAAGACCTTTGTCATTATTAGGAAAATGCATGGTATGTTTGAGCCCAGGTGGGAGGGGCCCTACATTATTACTAAGGTTTTCTCTAGGGGTGCCTAGGAGTTGTCAAACTCTGAAGGCAAATGCATATATCCTTGTGTGAATGGGAAATTCATCAAGAAATTTTGTGCCTGATGTTTAAAAAATGCTTGTTGGGTTGAAAACCCGAAAGGGCGGTCCAAGCAAAAATTAGAGCTAAAAAATTAAAAATAAAAAAAAATAAAAAGGAAAAGAAAAAGACCAGTTGGATTGAAACTCGTAAGAGCAGTTCAAGCAAAAGTTAGGGTGAATAAAAATGCTCGTTGGGCTGAAAACCCGAAAGGGTGGTCCAAGTAAAATTTAGGGCTATAAAAACAGCACGAAAGCTTTGTGGGCTGAAAACATGAAAGGGCGGCCTAAGCAAAAGAAATACAGTCAACTTGATCCCTCAAGAGGAGTACGTAGGCAGTCTAGTCCTTAAAAAAGCTGGATTCAGTCACAAGCCCCAAAATCCCCCTTCATTACCTCAATTCAACTAGGGTGAACTACGTTCGGCTTGATTCCTTCACAAGGTAAGTAGGCAAGCTAGCCCAAAAGCTAGGTGCAGCCGTAAATTATCACAAATTCATTTTTTTCCTACCAATGGTGTTAGCACGTGGTTAACTGCTACATATGGTGTAAGAACTCCAACTTCATATGAGTATAAACTGTGAAATAGGAAAGCAAAATCCTACCAAACATTTATTCTAAAAAAAATTGTTCTTGGTGGACAAGCCACCTTACAAGAGCAAGGAATACTGAAACAAAGCCCTACCTATGAGGTCATTACAAGAACGCTAAAAAAAGGAAGCAGGAAAAAAGGAAAAAGAGAAACAAGGTCATCTGTCAGAGCTCGCTACATGAAGAAAATAGGGCATTGATCAGTCTGTGAATCTCTTGCTTTTGTGCCTTCATTGACTGTCGGGTGCTCCCAATCTGGGGAAGTAGATCTTCTTTAGCATCAATTCTCAATTGTTGAAGATGTGTTGTTCATTCATTCTGATGCTCCAAAGAAACTTCAAAATTCATCTTTTGCATATTAATGGAAGTCTTCTTAGCTTCGTGCTCTTCCCGCATTTGGGGAACTCTCTCTTAAGCTTCCCTGATAGTAGCTTCCTTGACATCCAAGTCATCAAGCTCTTTAACAACTTCCGTGAGTTGTGTGTCGACAGCCTGTTTAGTGGTTAAACAATCCTCGTGTTGACGGATCAAATCATGAATCAGATCAACATTCACATCTCCTAAGGCTTCAATGTAGGCATTGCTTTTGGAATGTCGCCTGGCAAGCTCAAAAATCAAGTCCACAAACTTGGAAAATTGTTTAAATACAGCTTCACCACACCCAAGAATGTCAACCGTTGACCCCAAAAGTCAAAAGGCCTTGTTGATCTTGGAATGGTGCATATGAAGTTGAGCAGGTGTCTCTGAGCAGGAAAGTCGGTTGAAGATACCTTCAATTTCTCTGCTGATAAACTCCTGCCTACTCTAGTTCACTACATTCCCAAGAATCTGAGAAACAAAATTCTTGACAGATACCAAATTTTGAAGGGGTTGCACAACTGCTATGGGCCCTACACCTTCAGGAAATTGATCATTGATTGGGCTATTATAAACTTGTTGAAATTCAAATTCTTCAACCAGGAGATCTGACCCACTGTCACCCATGTTGGAGTTAGCGCTTTCATGAAGAATGTTTTCCTCTTCACATGAAGAAATGAACTCAAAAGCTAGGACATCTGCATTTATAGGCTTCATTTCGCTAGGGAAAGCGATATCATCAAATCCCATTTCCCCTTGCACTGAATTGGAACTCTCTTCTTTGGGTATGTGGCTAGAGCTTCCAATCTCAACCTTGTTGTGATTGTCATGAAGTGCCCGTTTGAGGTGTGAGTCGAAGGTGAGGTGTGAGTCGAAGGGCCTTGGGGTGTGGTGCATCGCGTGGTTAACCCCAAAGAAATGGTGCCTTCTAGCATTATGAATTCTCTTCTTATGTCCTTTGATCAAAGAAGCACCATGAGGAAGTGAAGATGAATTCAAGCCTTTTTTGCTCATGCCTGTCGATACACTTTTCAAATTATTAGTCACAAAGATGTGGTCCCTCCATGGGACTTGCCTGTCTACAACTTAGAAAATTTTTGACATAGAAAATCCCATGTAAGGTGCACATGCAGTCATCCTCCATTTACAATACCACCAAGAGCATTCTCCAATGCAGGTGGAGCGCGGAATATAGAAGCGCGTCGTGGTATCTTTGTGTAGGAAGACTGCTTGGGCTCTTGCCAACTTCTCAATCCCACATTGCTGCCTCTCACATACACTAAATAGAAGCTTGTTCATTGGAACTGCTTGATCAAAACCAAATTGGCAAGAAAATTTGTTTAGGTAGTAAGGCTCCAACCAAAGATCGCCACATACCCTTACAGGAAGCAGTGTAGAGCGCATAAAAATCAAAAACTCAAAGGCATCGCACTAGACTCTCCATGTCTAAAAGGATGTAGTCTTCACATGCAAGGAAGACAATGGGGCGATAAACCATAAACTCACTCCTGAATGATTCTAGCTTGATTGGAGCTGACATATTTGGGTTCAATTTGACTATACCTTGCTAGAAGAGGGTAATGTTCTGGAAAGTCATTTTCACATCGATGATCAATTAGATACGGAAAATGCTCCCTTAACCAACCAATCACATAATGAATGGAAAGATATGCATCTGCTAAACTAGGACCCCACGGTGAGTAGCAATTGTAGCAAGAGCATAGTAAATAAGTTCTAACACTACTGGGTCAAGTGAAACTCTGAACCCTCGCTCCATCAAACTTGCCATATAGAAACATTCTGGCCTTATAGCATTATCAAGGGGCAAGACAAAACGGTTAAGCCAAAAGGCTAAGAAAGCAACCAATTGTCCTTCACGTGAGATGTTCAGGGGAAATTTGCGGTCTTTGGCTTTATGTTTGGGAATTATGTTATTGCTATTCCTAGTAGCACCATATATGGCTTCCCTTCCAAAAAACATGCTCAATCCTTTGATCGTGGAAAACTTGCCATTTCTTATGGAAAACGCATAGTTGAGCATGGATTCTCAAAAGTTCCCCAACAGTTGAAGGATATAAGTCTTCACGGTATAATTCTTCATTCAAAGGGATAAATTCATTATATGTGAGACCCAAAATTGGTAATCTGCTAATAACTTTCAGGTCATATGGGAAATACCCATTTGATCGTTCCCATGATGGAATGTGTTGGATAAAGGCCCCCATAACTCGCAAAATGCTTCCCAAACATTAGGGCAAAAATCATAAGAGTACCAAGAAACGACAACAACTCCATATATATTAGCTTGTCGAAGGACATCACCGAATTCAGTCAAGATAGACTCCGTCCACTCCAGTACAAACGCTTGAAAGTTAGCTTGACGAAAAATCTGAAGTTGCTTTCCCATGAAATTTTGTTGCAAAGCATCCTGTGAATAACTGGATAAAATTCATCTCTAGGAAGACACTGTTTATCCCCTTCTATCTCATTATTTACTTTCATCAAAGAGTGAGCTAGAAAACGTGGACCCTTTGCTTGGGAAATTTGAATAACTCTGTCTTCTTCATGTGAGTTGAGCTTGAGATGTCCACTACTCACATGATCTGTGGTGAACCAAGTTGTTCCACTCTTAGGAGGCACCATAAGCCTGATTGAATTCAAAGGACAATATCTCATGTACCCAAGAGTTCACAAAAGAGATCTCTCACATTTAGTCTACAAAAGCCCGACTATAGAAGAAACAAAAAACGAAAAAGAAGAGTGGCGGCTGGAGAATTGTTGGAGAAAAAGAAAGAAGACTACTCTCTCATTTTTTTAGTCTGAAGGGAAGCAAGAAAGCTTAGGTAATCCATGACATATTTTTCAATATCAGTCCTCAATCTTAAATGAGTATGATTCTTGAACCACAATTCTCTATGGAGCTAAACTCAATGCTCTGCTGAGCGATCTTGAATGTGCAATCCATGATATGGGGTGGCAACCCTTTAAATCAAAGGAATGGATAATAAATCTTTGGAATGGTTCCCGTTCAATAAAGCTCTGTTGAGCAAAAAGAAATCCATGGGTATCATGCCCATTCATGCTTTGCTGAGCAAACAAAAAAAAAGTGATATTCTGGGAGTTAATTCCAAAGGGATGGGCTTTGCCCTTGGTTGAGAAAACCACACCAATTCCTTCTCTATAGCTGCAAATAATAAGAGTTGATGAAAGAAACAAAACCATTGGTGTTTAATCTCATGGTAAATGCAAAATGGGTTTATACCTCTTGAAACTCTCTGACCAACTCTCTGTTAAAAAAAGCACACCAATTTCTTCCCTGTCTGAGCAAATTGCACAGACCCTTCTCTCTCAGTTTGAGTATGCTGCATGGAAAGCAAAGAAAAAAAAAAGGAAATTAGTTGTTGCAAATAAGAATGAAGAAAATATGGTGTTGGGAAGATTGCTTTGTGTTTGTTTGCATATAGACAGAACAAGAAGAAGAGGAGAAGTCAGCAAACAAAAACATTGCATAGCCATTTGTGCTTGAACTCCTCATGTTGTGTTTGTCTACATACAGACAAAACAAAGGAAAGTGGCCTATATACAGCCCCATTTGGAAGTTTGTTTTGTGTTATGTTTGTTTGCATACATACAGAAAAAAAAGAAAAAACATGGAAGTCCACAAAAAGAAAGAAAAAGAAGAGGCATGCGCCTCTTTGGGTCCCTGGGCTGGTTTTCAATTAAAAGTATTGTCTACTTTGACTGAAGAAAAAAAGAAGAGATGCTATTCTTAGACACTCTTGGCTTTGTGGCTTGACAAAGAGAAAGGTCATGCATACCTTTTGTTCTGACAACAAGGATGCTCTCTAAGGCCTGACAGTGAAGCAAAGGAAAATTAGTCCGCGGATCCGTCCTAACAAAGAGGAATTCTTGGCGGTGGTGTAATTATTTTCTAAGTCAATCAACACTACAATTCCTTCACGACTTCAACACCTGGTTTAGCTAAAAAGGATGAGCTTCACACTCATGACCAATCATGGGCCAACTGATAAAAAAATGTCAAAAGAAATAGATTATTGGGTTGTTTGCCCATTAATTCTCAAAAGCCCAAAATATTTAATGGGTGATCCAAATAAACACTCATTAAATTTACAAAGGCTCAAAATGCCTATTATATGGTTAAGGGATCAATTTTAAAATAAAATAAAAATCCTCAAAAACAAATTCAAAATTCGTGGGCCACACTTACCCATTAATTTCTAAATTTTCAGACTACGTTGGTTTGATCCCTTCGAAGGGGTACGTAGGCAATCTATAGACTCAATCTAGATGCAACCGCTCAAATCTTAAATCCAAATAGAATTCCTGGTTTATTCTTAATCAAATTCACCCCAAACACAATTCCATATCGAATTCTTGGTTTATTCAACTAAAACCCGAATTCTTGGTTTATTCAACTAAATTCACTCCACTTTTTCGATCAAATTCATTCAAATCCTCCTTTTTGCAGTGAATCATTTATTCATTGCAATTCTTTGAACTACAAGTAGCTTGATTCCCTCTAGGGATATGTGGGCACCCTGAGGTTGGACTTGGGAGCAGCCGCAAAACCAAACACACATGTTTTATTTCTTTATGATAGAATCAAAGGGTGTTCCCTTGAAGTAATTAAGAGACACCGCGTCCCAATTGGGTTGAACCTAAAATAATAAAACCCCATTATTTAAATAGTGGTGGTGAAATTATGTTGCGAGGTTTACAATTTTCTTCAACACACATGATCAGTGTCCAATTGATAATCATATGATCAAGAACATTTAGGAAATGTTGTGTAAGTATGAGAGGTCTCCATATATCCAATCTCATTGCATATCTCTAATACTATTTCATATTCCAAGGACTTGTTGTTTTACTGTTATGATAATAGACCAAATATCATAGTTGAAAACTCATATCTTAACCATTAGTGATGGTGAAATATCCAGAAAGCAACATCACATGTTTGGCATTAGGTCATATTTCTGATAGACTCGACCCAATTCCTTGCTGGGTTTCTCGAATCAACGCCAAATTTTCCAATGGTTTTTTTGGCGAGAAAACCGATTGTTCGAGGCCCTTAAAGGCCAAATTGATCTTCAATGCAGGTAGAAAACTTGCTCCCCTTAGTGTGCTTGATCTTTTGGTGTAGGTCTTGACCGGCTATATGGAGTTTTCCGATCACCAGAAAAGTACTCAAGCCACCCACCTTCATTGGTGGCGCGTGGGCCACCTAATGGTGACCCATTTTGCCCTATAATTCACCCCACGTCATTTCGAGCACGACAGTATGCTCGGATTGGTGAGATTTCATAGTTTGATCGACGATCGGAGTTTCACCTATTATGTACTATTTGATAAAAAACTATCGGACCGTCAGCTCGATTCCATCTTGGAGTTTGTTGTTCTTCATACCACTAGGATCGTGTAGGAACTTGCGGATCTAGAATCATACTTTTGAATCTTCTAGATCGATGATTCTAGGTTTAGGTTTGTCGATCGTCGTCTGATCGTACAATCGACGATGATTCAACTGTCGAATTCTAACAAAACTATTGGGACATAATTAGTGGAACTAAGTTGACCTATAGGAACTTTTGGATAAAATATTGGAGGTCGTGGGCCCCTCGGGCCCAATTGAACTAATTGGTGTTTGTTTTATAAATGTTTTTTTTTCCTGTTATGATGGCTTCATTAAATGTTTTATGAATGATTTATCTATCGCCTTTACTTCCGAGCACGATGTTTGTGGTTTATATTTGGATATCACTTTGAGAATTTGTTCAAATGATTATGCATCTTATTATTTATTGGATGTCTTGGAAGGAATTTGTGAACATGGTTTTATGGAAAAGGGTTTCATGACATATTTAAGAAAGGATTTCAAACCCACCATAGGTACCTTAGTTGTTGCCTTCGGACATCCCAGTTGCCTTCGGATTAGTCTACGTGCATAAGACATTGCATTCACGAGTATTGGGGACACTCAAAACTGTGTTGTGCTAGGAATTTGCCTATCAAGCCGATTACGTTCGACTTGAGTTGTGCTAGGATTTGCCTCTCGAGTTGGCTTGGTTCTATCTGAGTTGTGCTAAGATGTGCCATACATGTGTAGTGCTAGGAATTGATTGATTATATATGGGGTACACCTAGGTGGAGAGTATTTTAGTTTTGAGATGTTTTATATTGGAATTTGGTGATTTTTACCTTGGTTTGATTCGGATTTAGTTTTATTGTTGTTATTGATTTATCTCTTCACATGAGTATTTATATATGTATATATGAAATCTCTCATTTCCGGTACGAATATATAATGAAAGTTTGAATGGTTTTCAAAACACGGTTTTTAAAATGGTGGGATTAGTATGTTCGTATATTATTTTCGAAAACTTTCTTCCACTCACATTTTTATTGTTTTGCGCCCCGAGGTTATAGATAGATAAGGTCAGCAAATCCATGTCGAGGCATCTTCTCCATTAGCTTAGTGACCTTCAAGCCAGTAACCTTCAAGGGAGGGATTTTCTAGTTGTGTTTTGTTTAAACTTTCGTTTTATTGTTATAATTTGATAATAGATAAAATTGCTCTAATATTGCCCTGGTTGGTTTTTGGTGTAAGGCCTCAGGCCATTTTGGGTTGTTGTTGGTGTGTAAACTACCTTGTGCATGCTGAATGCTTGGGATGTAAATTTGTGTTTTCTTTGCATGTGAATTTTGGGTTTAGAGCCAATTTCAGGGGAGACTTTGCCAATTTTCTGGCAGGAGTCAAATCCCCTTGTTATTTTGAATTAGGGCGAGAAGAGTATTTCGGTTATTTGGGCCTAACACTTATAATGTGTCAGACATGTGCAGGGTTAGTTACATATTCCAAGGTGAAATTTAGGCCGGGTCATGTCAACTAACCCCCCACCACCGTAATTTGAGTAGTTGTTTGATCTAATCGATACTGACGTAACCACCTGTGGAGGATACTTGATCAAAAACTACGTAAGCGAAATCTATGGAGATCTAACTAAAGCAAACTGGGAGTAGTTTGAACTTAGTTACATAATACAACCCACGCACGTCAACTCGGACATGTGTCATCATTTAGCTAGAGCAAGCACTAAATGCATTCCTAATATCCACAAGATTACTTGACTTGGCTGGCTCTCCCAAAACTCGGCACAAAAACCCATACCTAAACATTATTCATAATCATGGTGGCAGCATGAGGTAGACACCACATCAACTTGCTTTTAAGGAGATGTGCCTCCTTGAAGCTACTATAAATACCCCACCCATATATCCAGACAAGGGGAATAACTTCTCTTCTCCTAGAAACTCTGGCCATTTATTCTCTTAAGTACTCTCTTTACTCCCTTCTGAGTTTGGCATCGGAGTGGGTTGACTGGTACCACACTAGTATCCCTTTGGTGACCAGTTCCACCCCGTGTTGCAAATCACACTAGTTGAGAATAGAAGACCGACAACTCAATTATGCCCCGATAGAAGTCTGACTTTGACTTAAAGTCCTTGGTTGACCATCCAAAATCGAGTGTCAACAAAAGATTTACCTCAAATTGCAAATATCTTATGGGAACTGCATAATAATAATTTTTTAAAACTCAATTTTGATTGATCAATTTTACCTCTGGACATGCAACAACATAATTTATTTTACGAGACTCTTCTAGCACTGTATAAAATGATAGGTGTATCCTATTGGTTGCATTATAAAAACTCATGGATCTACCTATTGGTTTCTCTTCTGTTCAGACATAAGATATTCGCCATAATTTTTTTTTAGTCAGAAACAAGTTTCATTGATATAGAAAGCCAGAGCCATTTACATCAAAGTGAACACGAAAAAAGAGCTAAAAGATATGCAACACGAAAAGCATAAAGCATACTATAGTCATAAAACTCATTACAAACATAAATCCTACTAAATGAATAAAGCCCAATAAAGGGATAAACCCCACCAAAGGCCAGGAAAATTCAAACCCTAGTAGACTAACAACAGTGTTGCCATAGTCGTGAAGCTACGGAAATCACCATGGCCAAAATGGATGGGGGAAGTTGCCAACACACCTAAAAATACAACAACACAAACACCAAAAAAACACAATACAATAAAACCACAGCCCATAGATCGGCCAGCAAAACCAAAAAAGCCTCACAAAAAAGAAGCACAAAAGCACAAAAACAACCACAAAATAATCACCAATTTAACCAAAATCGACCTTGCCGAAACATTGAATTGAACACTGCAACCAAGGGAAGACACGACCTGACAGTAACAAGTAAATGAAAGAAGGTGGGGCAAGCACACGAGCTAGAGCAGAAACTATATCTTTACACATCTTTTGAGAGGTACGTAGGAAATTAAGTTTTAGCCTAGTTGCTGCGTCTGAAAGGGAAGGCCAAGTCAAACTAGGGGACATAGATTTTGACTGAGAAAAAGAGAAAAGGGGATTTCGGGAGAGGGAGAAGTGGTTAGGGGAGGATTGGGAAGGAAAAGCACAGATTGAGATTTGGAAATTTGGGGGAAATAAGGGCAACATAGGGAAGGATGGTTTTGTGAGAGATTGGAGAAGCGAAAATAACATGAGGCATCAAGCCTCATATTTTGAGCAAAGTGAAGGCAAGATTGAGTTTTTCATAAATTTAAAAAAAAAAGAAGGTTCATTTAGGCATCTAGACAACAAAAATTTACAAGTTATGTAAAGGAAGACTTTAAGTAAAACCTAGAACCCAAAATCAAAACCTTTCAAAGGATCTCAAAGTTCAAGAGGTTGATGCCCTACATAAAACCATTTTTGCAAAAAATAAAGAGAGAAAGATGGAAAAGAACTCACCCTTGGTGCGTAACTTGAGACCAACCCAAGTATTCCACCAAAGGATTGTGGTAGGATCCACTTTCTCTTCTCCTCCCAGTTACAAAGAAGCAACCTCCATTGTCTCCACACCAAGCTCTTCTTTAGAAAGAAAGATGAGACACAAGGGGCTAGGTGGTGCTCACAACAGCCCCTTAGTGGCCGATTTTAGTTTGCCTAAGGAAGGGAGAGTTTTGAAGATCTCTTCCTCCTTACATCTTTGCAAACTTGAAAACCCTAGGGAGAAATGAGATGAGGAGGTGTTTCCCTATGGCCGGTTCTACAAGGAGTGGGCACCTTGGCCCACTTGGTCCAATTTGACCCATCTTACCCTTCTTAAGTCCCTCTTGCTAAAAGCCAATGGGCCTTGGTTCTCAAACCGATTTCTTAAGGCCCATTTCATTTCTCATGTCTCAACCTAATTAATTAACTCTTTAATTAATTTTCTCTTAAACCAATTAATCTAATTAATTAACTTGACCGTCGATTTTGTCATCTTTCATTATTACCCAAATTACGAGTTTTTGAGTGTGCGATCTATTAGGTTCTAATTAGCGAGGTCATGGGTGATCTCGAACTCTTTCTTTATTGACTGTGAATTAAAATTCCCTTTTAATTCTCTATTTTATGAGGACCTAATTACTGAATATCCTCAGGGCTTCCACAAACTGTGAGTGATGTCTAGCAAAATATCATGGCTACCCAACCTAATATAGAATGCGTTAGGAGAACCCGTTCAATTTTATCCTTCTCTTTTATTAGTGTTCTTGATCTCGTTAATAGGATACAAAATTCATGTCAAATCCCTAACGTGATCATTCTTGGATATATGATTCAATTGAGCACAATTAGATACTCTTTCTCTATTGAGCTTCGACTCCAGTCGGAGATTCCCGAATCATATCTTAGAACATTCTCCCTATACTGGAAGTCAACATCCCTTGTTTTACACTCACATAACTCTATAGACTTGTCAAAGTTCCTGATGATATCTTGGGTTGAACCCAGGGATGAGCTCAACCTTATGATATAGGCAAAGATTGACTATGCATTCATAAGAGAACAATGGTATCTCACGTCTAAGGATTAACTTTGCGTTATTGTAACCAATGAAATCTTGTTTGACATGCAAGTAAAACTTCCATAAAAAATTTCTAGCTTGATCACGTTCAGTGAACTCACTCTCTAGCGAGCACCTACACACTTATCTCAGTGTCACTACACAAATGAATCAAGACTAGTTATTCTCCTGATGGAGTATATATAGTGTGTATTGGTCTTTGCGGTTCGTTATTGCCCAATTGAACGATCCTATGATCGGGAACTTTTAGGGTTTGAGTTACAGGGAGGTCTCTCCACATATTACATCTTTAGATCACTTTCCTTATATAACGAATCCATGGACTTGTCAGGCTAACAATAACTGTCTGGACTGTTACCTGAGTTGACATATTTGCCCTTAAGTGTTAACCTAAATGGTAGGTTTAAGTGAAGTTTCCATGAAAGATTTCATCTAATGATTGGCTTCCAAGGCATATTTCTAACACGAAGCTCGATAAAAAACTCACAAATGGGGGAGGCCACCAACAATCAGCTTCGAACATAACAAATAGAGAAGAGCCTACTGCATGCTCACAAAATTGAAGGAGAATAGGAGAGGGGAGGAGCAGTGATCTCCTCCCCCCTCCTCCTCTAAAGGACATGCGGTGCTGGGTTGGACTAGAGAAAAAGGCGCTAAGGTTGGGCAACGCTTTTAGGTTTAATGCAAATACAGCATTTTGGATATAATTAAAATCAGGAAGCAAATCTTGTAGATAATGAACTTGAAAAGGAAGGACACCATCACTCTCATCTAGAGCTGGGTAACTGGACAAAACCAAGTTGAGACACTGGAGCCAAGAGCTGAACTAAGCACTCCAGTTTCACGTTTTTGAACATCAAAGCCGAACCGCAATTCTTCGGTTTGACATGGTTCGGTGCACTGAGTGTCCGATGCGGTTCGGTTGGTTTTAGGGAGTAACCGAGAGAGAAGAAGAAGATGGGGAAAGAAAGGAGAGAATAAGATAAGAAAAGAAAAGTGAAGAAAGAGAAAGGTTGTGTTGATTAGCAGATTAGGTGCGCAGCTTTTAAAAAAAACATATTGCTAAAGTATGAGAAATTATGAGAGAATATGTGTTGGTATGAATTTTCTGTGTATTCTTCTCCTTGTAGGAGGTTATATTTATAGTGCAATAAAATCTTGAAGGCCAAGGAAAGTAATAACTCCTAATTATATTTATAGTAGGAAATCAAAAATAAAAGGGAAATCAATTACAATTAATATGGGAATCCTTGGTGTGCAAGGAAAGTTAATTAGTCCACAAGTCACGCTAACACTCCCCCTCAAGTTGGTGCATAGATGTCACCAATGCCCAACTGGTCTAGTGAATTGTAGAATGCTCTACTAGAAATTGCCTTTGTTAAAATATCTGCCAATTGATCCTCAGAATTCACAAAAGGAAATTGAATCTCTTTAGCCTCAAGTTTCTATTTGATGAAGTGTCAATTCACCTCAACATGTTTGGTGCGATCATGTTGTACCGGATTCTGTGCAATAACAATTGCAGCCTTGTTGTCCCAAAAGAGATTCATTGTGGATGTAGGTTCATACCCAAGTTCAGGGAGCAACTTCCTTAACTAAAGCAGCTCACAAATTCATTTAGTCATACCTTTGAATTCGGCTTCTACACTAGATAGAGCTACTACCTTCTGTTTTTTGCTCCTCCATGCCACCAAATTACCTCCCACAAATGTGAAGTAACTAGATGTGGATCTTCTATGTGTTACATTACATGCCCAATCTACATCTGAATACCCATCAATATTCAGATGACCATGTTTTGAGAACATAAGTCATTTTCTGAAGAATTGCATTCATGTGGTCTTCATTTGGAGAATGCATAAATTGACTGACGATGCTCACCGCATAAGCAATGTCTGGTCGGGTATGTGACAAGTAGATCAATCTTCCCACTAACCTTTGGTATCTTTCTTTGTTAGTTGGAACTTGATCCGGGTATTCTCCAAGATGATGATTTTGAACAATAAGATAGTCTAATGGTTAGCAATCTAGCATTCATGTGTCTGTCAACAAGTTCAAGACATATTTCGTTTGAGAGAGAAATATGCCTTGCGTTGATTGGGTCATCTCAATCCCCAAGAAATACTTAAGTCCACCTAGATTCTTCATCTCAAATTTAATAGCCAAATAGTCTTGTAGCTGAGATATTTCCTATTTATCATTCCCAGTAATAATCATATCATCAACATAGATTATTAAAGCAGTTGTCTACCCCTTATGATGTTTCAAGAACATAGTATGATCTAAGTTACTCTGCCTGAAACCATTGTCCTTCATCGACATGGTGAACTGTCCAAACCATAAGCACGATGACTATTTCGATCCATACAATGCCTTTCATAATTTGCATATTGTTCCAATCTGAGTAGTATTATATCCAGGAGGAATGTCCATATATGCCTCCTCCATGAGTTCTCCATACAGGAAAGCATTCTTTACATCAAACTAGTGTAGTGGCCAATCCAAATTAGTTGCAAGGGACAATAAGACCATGACGGTGTTTAACTTTGCTACTGGAGCAAAGGTTTCTTCATAGTCTATACCGTAGGTCTGTGTGTATCCTTTTACCACAAGCCTTGCCTTGTATCACTCGATAGATCCATCAGCATTGTGTTTTATAGTAAACACCCATCTCTATCCGATGAATCTTTTCCCTTGTGGCAAAGGTTCTAGTGTCTAACTTTAATTTTTCTCAGGAGCTTTCATCTCTTCCTTTATAGCTTCAACCCACTTAGGGTCTTTCAATGCTTCAGCAACCTTGGTTGGGGTATGGATAACAGACAACTTATGCACAAAAGCCTTGAGTGGTTCATACAGTTTCTCAATGGATACATGATTCACAATTGGATACTTTGATGTCTTGCTAATATCTGGTGAATAACGATTTGGTGGCTTCCCACGATTCTACATAAAAGGTAATTGATATCCAATAGATTTATCCTCTAAATTCATAAGTGCAGTAGGAGTAGCTACCTCAAAGATATTCTCAGGATATTGGTCTATTGGTTCTGTTGAGTGAGGGGGGTCTTCAGCTTGTTGCTCTAGGTTGTCTGTAGAAGTGGGACTCAAATTAGAAACAACTTCGCAGGGGTTAACCTTTCGATCATCGAGAATGGATGATTGATCGGTTTCTGGCAGAGAAGAACATTGCGTTCCAAGCTCAGGGCGATCGATCGTCGGTGTTGGACGATCGATTGTTTCTTGGTCAAGATAAGACCCATGCTCCAGACCTCGTGGCGATCGATCGTCAAAGGTAGGACAATTGATTGCTTTTGTGCATACACAAATTTCTTATTTTTCCAAGTTGCTCCAATTCTGCTATTCACTCTGTGTCTCTCTCTGAAGCGTAGAATTGAATGCGGGGTCATGGAAGAACATCTTAGGTTCTAGAAAGGTCACATCTAAAGTGACATAAGTTCGGCGGGTAGAAGGGTGATAATATTGATAGCCTTTCTAATGAGTGGCATATCCCACCAAAATACAACGAAGAGCGCATGGATCAAGCTTGCTACGTTGATTTTTGTGGAGATGAACAAAGGCAACACATCCAAAGATTCGAGGTGTGAGCACCAAAACATAGGGGAGGGAAGTCATGCTTGACAAATTCTCCACCATTGTCTGAGTGAAAAATGTGTATTTGAGCATTGAACTGAGTTTGCATTTGTTTGTGGAAGAACTGAAACAGTGAAAGCACTTCATTTTTATTCTTTATCAAATAAAGCCATGTCAGTTGACTAAAAAAAAAAAAAAAATCCATGTCATCCGTGTATAATCATCTATGAATGTGACAAACCATCGAATGCCAGAAGGAATAGTGATAAGGGAGGGTCCCTAGACATCATAGTGAATTAACGTAAACAGAGTAGTACACTTGCTCATACTCAACAGATAGGGCACACGGTGACTCTTGGAAAAAATACATGTGTCATATTTGAAGTCGAAGTCCTTGAAATCTAAGAATAAATTTGGCAGAAGATGCTTCATATAACTAAAAGACGGATGTCCCAATCAATGGTGCCACAACCAGATTTGCTTTTGTTTTCTATTAGAGGGATGCGTCACATTGTTAGCCATGCCAAGACTAAAGTCATCCACATAATAGAGCCCCTCTCACTTAGTACCTTGACCAAGAATCTCCTTAGTGTGAATATCTTGAAGCAAACAAAAACTTGGGTAAATTAGTATACAACAATTCAATTGTTCAGTAATCTGACCAACGAACATCAATTTATTGGACAAAAATGGAACGATTAAAGTATTAGACAATGAGTGAGAGGATAAGAGAGCAACAGTGCCAACCCCTGTCACAAGATAAGTAACTCCATTGGCATTAGTAATACAAATTCTTATGGGTTGGGTAGTATTTAAAAAATCATTAGGATCAAACGTCATATGATCAGTTGCACCAAAATTAATTATCCAGCTTGTGGAATCACTCTTATCTGAAGTATGGAATGCATAGCCAGTACCATTACTAGTAGTGTCGTGTTGTGTTCGATCTTTAAGAGTATCCCACCATTCATGGTAGCCATGCAATTTGAAACAAGGCTCACGAGTGTGTCTTGGATCACCACAGTATGCGCAATCTAGTCCATGTGTCAGGGTAATTAGTCGGGAAGTCGTAATCTTTGCAACAGAAGATGCATAGGATATAGGTTGAGTAGGAATCCAGATCAGAATCTGACCCGAAGTTGGGATCTTAGTCTGAGTCGGAGTCAGTATCTAGGTCGGAATCAGAGACAAATTTGGATCTGGGTCTTTCTAGAAATCAATTCTTCAAAGATCGGGGTCGAAATCGGGGTCTTCGTCAGATCTTGAGTCAGGATTGGGTTCGGGGTCTGGTTCTGCAGCCGTAGGAACTAAGCCATCTAAGCACTCAATTCAGCTAGAGTTGGGGTCTGGTTTTGCATCTTTAGGAACTAAGCCATCTGAGCACTTAATTTATGCTAAGGTCAAGTGAGAAGGAGAGGAGGGGTCGATGGTACTACCTCCCTGAGGAATGAAAAAATCATCCTCCTTCATGGCGGCAAGGGTTTGAAACTAGAGTCAGCAATCCCAAGATCGTTGCTCTGATACCATGCTAAAATATGAGAAACTATGAGAGAATATGTGTGTGTGGGAATTTTATGTGTATTCTTCTCCTTGTAGGAGGTCATATTTATAGTACAATAAAACCTTGAAGGCCAATGAAAGTAATAACTCATAATTCTATTTACAATAGGAAATCAGAAATAAAAGGGAAATCAATTACAATTAATATGGTAATCCTTGGTGTGCGAGAAAAGTTAATTAGTCCACAAGTCACGGCAACAAATATCAGCCACTTTTTTAAATATTTTTTCTTACTTTGTTGCACTTGTAAGCACTTCTATAATTTCAATATACACTATTATCACAAATGAAGCAGTGGCATAGTGGTTTGGGGCATAGCACTTCTATAAGTTCAATAAACCCTAAGGGCCAAAAAATTGTTAGAGTTTGTATAGGAAAATACACTTTCACTTAGTTCCACAGTGAAAGTGAGTCATTTCCTTTCATGGTTTATAAGCAACACTTTAGAAATACTAAATAGGGTATGGGCCTTATGGAGGCAAAGTTGGACCTCATCTTGGGTTGGGCTTGGAATATATATATATATATAATTGTCAAAAGATGGGCCTTGGGCTCGGTTAATTTAATTAATATTTCTTTTTATTAATTAGAAATTCGTTTTCAAATAAAATCATTATATAAAATTTGAATCTCTTTAAACAGTTATTATAACTGTTGGATGAAGAGGTATCAAACCTCTATATATTGACAATTCGTCCAAACCAGAAGACATAGAATTTGGAATTGCATTATCATTCTCACACATAAATACTTCCTGAGAGAAAGCATATCACTATTCGCCAAAAATCAAAGCCACAGTGTTTAGGCTTTGATTTGTGATAGTTTAATCCTAGTGGGCAAACTCCTATCGAACTACAAGCACAAGGGTAAAGGAGAAATACTATCTAAAGGACATTGCAACTCTGTAGGACTCTATCATCTATCCAAATCAGTATTTTATTTTGTAATTCATTCTATTGCTGTATTGATTTGATTATATATATATAGAATACATTTCATACTGTTTTTATTCTGTTATTTGGTTATATTCTAATTGTTCTCTAACATAACTTTGAGGTTGGAAGTCAGGTGTATGGCCGAGTTTGGATTGGCCGTTTTTCGGTCTAAAATGTCCAGCTCTACTGGAAATGTACACTCGGTAGAAATATTACGCTAATCTATTGAGATATGATATGCTACAAATGAATATTAGTGACAAGAAATGAATCCTAATTTTAGGATGACTGACCCTTTTAATCCAGTCCATATGATGTCCCTTACAGGAGACAGAGGAAATGCATCCCATCTGTAGGTATGAGAGGATTAATGTCAAGGACAAATGATTGATTTACCTATTCAAAGCAAGACTCTCTCATCTGAATATTTGGTTTTTAAATTTCCCTTCTAGTGTTTGTCTCAAAGTTCTATATGATACACGGAATATTGATCTTTGTATCTTTTATTTTGTCATTGAAAATAAAAACGCTGATGTTGTATGATAGGATTAAAGTGAGAATGGGAAATAAGTCACTCAAAAAATAGATTGAATATGGGAGTTTGGTATTATGAAAACAAAACAACAAAATAAATGCTAACTGTAAAGCAACAAACTTGTTTAATGAATTAAGATTCTTTCAAATGTTTGCTCGAGTTGATGTCTGAATAAAATATGGATGTAGCAGCAATTAAAATAGCTGAAACTAAGGCTGCAACAAAAGTGAAAATGGATACAATTCCAGCATGCACCTTCATCCCAGAAGGTATTTTCCAGACAACTGTACCATATGTTAATTTAGAACCAGTAATCTCTGACACCTTGTATAAACAGCTTTCATCTTGTGACTTTCCCTCAACACTGCAACGCATGAACAAATCAGGTACACCAAACTTGACCTCCGAATAGCCATTTGCATCAAGAGGCTGCACCCAGAAAAGCAAAGGTAAAATGATACAAAATAAAGAATATAGCAGCTGGTTCTCTCTACGCAAAAGAATGATACACCCAATAAAATTTAAAACAAAAACAGTGTCCAACGCACACACAAAGGCTCTTCTCAGATTTCAATCATGAGAAAATGCCAACCGGTCTCTGTATATATACCAGTGGACGTAGTCCTCGTCAAGTATGCATGAATAATAATCTATTTGTTTACATATCCCTATTTCAAACCATATATGCAATGCTGAATGAATATAGGACTAGCATAGATGAAAAAATCTTCCGAACTATAAATAACTAAAGGGAAACCAGACACAGTTACAGTTCCACACATAACCTTTTCACTTACTGGATATCGTGCATGTAATGGAATCTCTACGTAGATGTTAAACTCTTCAGCGTGTCTCAAAAAGAGATTATGACCAATATCCATGTGAACTTCGACAGCAGAACGATTGGAAAGAAATGAAGGAGACTCTAAATTGGTATCTCCAAATACAGCTATATTGCTATATACTGCATTACATGGAAAAATTCAATTACAAGAAACAAAATCAGTGCAATATCCCTGGATAGCAGGTTATGGGTAATATTTTGTTTTCATTTGAGGAGGAAGAGGGGGAAGAATAAGAGGAGAAACAAGAAGGATAGATACCACCACGCTGAAGGAGATGTTGAAGCTCAAATGGATCTGCAAATACCCCAGATGGCAGTCTCTCAATGATTATGACCTCACAATGGTGAGTTGGTAACTCAGATATGGACTCTGGTTTGATATTAACTCTGATGGATGAAGTGAGATGACGATGAGAACCATGGCCTATGAGATTCCGATGCAAAATTGAGAGTTTTACCACAAGATTCAGATCATGGGGAAGCACCTCACACATACCAAAAGGAAGTTCTTGTCCTATAAAATCTTGGAAATCTGAATCTAACAAGTTTTCATATTTTTCATAATAAGATTGCATAATATACTTCTTGAAACTACAAAAGGCACTGATCTTTGAGTCACTATCATCATAGTTTGGATCACAGCTTCCCACCTGAAAAATTAAAAGATATGTGTGACAGATCAAAGTCTTTAAAGTAATCTTACAGAAGGAAGATCAAGTCTGCAATATACGATAGTGTAAACTTTCTGTCAATTATGAAAACAAGTGCTTACTTATCAAAAGAAAAAACATAAACTAACAAAATCAAAAAATTAAATTAAATGAGGGAGAAAAAAAGAATTAGTCTCTCTTTAGGTATTTATAATAGGTATTTCCTGCCAAAGAGGAAAATATGTATTCATCTAGACAAAAATACTTATAAGGTGAAGAAGTTTGTATCACAACCTTAATGAACTTGTTAGACCAAAGTACAATTTCTACTAGTTAGCCTTAAGTGCAGTTTTCATGTTGTTGAACTTTCATTGCTTTTACTTCAACCAATTTCCATTATTCATGACATCCCAGAATTCCATAATATAAATTAGAGTGTTGTTGACATCAAAATTCATGACCTTATTTTATAATTTGTAAAGAGAGTAATTTTCTTTGTCAGACAATTTGGCTTGTTATGTTGTTAGATTGTGAATCAGGGCTGTTGAGTCGGTGGAAACATGCGTGAACATGCAGTCTTGATTCACAATCAAACAACATAACATGCCAGATATCCAGCAAAAAAGATTGTTATTATTATTTAGGATATATCATTGATGATGCAACTGGAAAACAGCTTAAAATGCTTCAGAGTTACAGTTTTAGTAGCATACCTAAGTTCCCAATGATGAGTTCTATGCTAATTTGCTGATATCAATTAGTTGTTCTGGTTATAACAGGACGGTAATTATTCAAATGGGGTTCAGGTTGCATTCAGACTTGGGATCAGGCAGGCTCTGCACACCAAACTATCGTTCATGTACTTTGATTGTGGGAGCCAAACAAGAAACTAGTGAGCTGAATGCACATGCCCTTAACTGATAATCCTAATTGCTAATGCAGAAATGCTATCATTTCAAAGATTTCCAGATCGCAACCAAACACAATCCGCCTTATGCTGATACAAAGGCTCTAACAAACTCTTAAATAGTGGAGCCTTGGAGAGAAGAGAGCTTCCAAATTGATGGCATTGGGCATATGGCAAGTCAGCCACTCTATGCAGAGAAAGAAGCATTCATTGCAAATTATCAGATTGGAGCAGAAGATTATATGGATTAAAGTTGATGAATAGGAGCTTTCATGTAACTATGATGATCGGTGTAAAACAAACTCTAGAAATGGGATTCAAGCTAGGGATTAAAGGTCTACTTTCTTGTCTGAAATTTGAACATACCACCAAAACAAGATGTGGAAGTTCTTTCATTAGTTCATCTTTTGTTTTATATATATATATATATTTTTTTTTTTGGAGTAGTGGATTTAAGTTCATAATGGCTCCGAATCTTAGAGCAGCTGGACAAGAGGCAATGTGAATTGATTTTATCAAGGCTTCCAAATTCTATAACTATGGACCATATCCAGATTATAATTGAGTGACATCCTGTTTTAGGGACAAGAGAAAAAGGAGAAAGAAAAGAAATAAAAGATCAGCATTTCAGCATGCGGGTTATGGATACCATGAAGATCTGTAGCAGTAGTCTCATTGAAACAAGAAATTAGAAGGACTCAAAGTTTCCGCATGAGGGGTTGCACACACACGCACACACAAACCATGAACTATAAGAGGTACTCCCCCAATGCTAACTCAAGCTATGAACCATTGTCAATTGCAATGTTTCTGTCCTACCAAATGGTCTTTCAGCACCCCAACCAAAGAAACAAAAAGGACAAAACAAAAGCATGTTTATTCTATGCATAACTCACCCAAGGCCATAACTCTATGAGACCTGCTAACCACAGAATCAATATCGCGTCATTAGACACCAAAGTGGGATTTCTAAAACTATCAAGAAGCTTTCTAAATATGAGTGGCAAAACAGCCCACAAAATGCGTGGCAGATCATGCTTTGTTTGTACATAATAAGAAAATGACCAATTGCAACCCTTGAACAAGAAAATGGAAACAACTGCAATGAAATTACATCATAGATATTATATTATATACGTATAGGTAAAACTTGAAGGGAAAAAGAAACAAAAAGCTCTGACCTCGCTTGAAACTGCAGAAGAATGGATGCAAAAACCAATGCCAGAGAAGAATACCAAGACAAGTCCAACGAACAAGGAATTGGGCAGGCGAGGAGGCCTCTGAGTTTCCATAACAAATATAGCAAGCAACTCAAAGAGAATGCTCAAAGGTGCAAGCAACGATCTCGAAACAAAATGGTTTTCACTTTCAAGAAGAAACTTTGCATCTATGAATTCATTAACCTAATTTCAATTTCAATTTTCGATTGGGAAAGAAAAATGAATCTGTTAAAGCTTTACTTATGCAGCAGATCTTCTAAGTAATCAATTGGACGACCAAAAAAGGGGGCTTCGGCTGGTTGAAGAAGTAATTAAGGCAAAGTTTTAAGGGCGAAAGTGTAATTTACGAGTCAAACGTTGGATAAAGATTAAAACTTTTGGAAGGGAGCCAAAAACTGATAAACCCAAATTCGAAAGTGTATTGAAATTTAGGAATTTTCCTGGTGTGAGTCTGAGAAAGTGAATTTTCCAGGAAAATAACAATTGAAGAAGGAAGGAGAGAGATGAGCAGTTCATCACCAGCACATTCTTCAATATCAACAACAGCAATAGCTGGAGAAAGAGGAGAACGAAATGGCAGCAGCAATCCTGCTTTGTCTACAGACGACTTCTTCTTCCCCATTGATCTGATTTCTATTCAAGATCGCAAAGAAGAGGCAATGCTTGGTTTGTTTCTTTAACCATTGCTTTTTTTTTTTTGGTGTGATTATTGTTGT
The DNA here is from genome assembly GCF_002207925.1 of Prunus avium. The sequence goes on from NW_018921336.1 coordinate 389,323, forward strand.
TAGTGTGTATCTATGTTCTTGCATTTTTGCATTATTGGTAATGGATAAAAGTGGGTTTCAGAGAGCTTCTAGTGATAATTGTGTGGCTTTGGAGAGATGCTTTTATTCTCTGATGGGTGGCTTAAACTTTTATCAATTAAATTTTTTTATGGCAGGTTTTGGAACGATGGCAAATGTTTTATGAACTTACTTTTCTTTACAGTTTGGTTTTAGGTGTGTAAGTCTTAAAATACATGACTGGGTTAAATTTTCATGTAAAAATCATTTCTTGTTTTGTTCTTGTGAATGCAGTAAGAAATCAATCAACTGAAATAGACCAAGCAAGCACCTATTTTAGACAAACATTAAGATTTGATAAATGAGTACTATAGAATGCCTTTTCTTATGCTTCTGTGGCTACCAATGCATATTCTTGATCTGAAATGAGTGTTTATTTTCTAAATTGCAGTTATAAAATCTGATCTGATGGACGCACTTAACAAGGTGGTTAAATCTCTTGATGAAGATAATTGGATCTTTGAAGGACCACGCCACCGTATCAACCCTATATCAAGAAAAGGTTAGTTTAACCCCCAAACTACCTTTGGTTGAAGATAATTGGATGTTTGGATGTTGAATTTTATCATGCCTTGTTTTCCTGGGTTTGTGTCATTGGTATGAAACTCTTGAACTATTTTGAAGAACAAAATAAAACAATAATGCTCCTTTGTTCTTTTCTTATTGGATCTGTGGTCTATAGTTTTCGGTGCATTTTCTGCCTGCCTGATACGAATGTCATACTCCAAGATGTTTTACACTACATTTCATTCCTGATGCTTCAAACTGCAGTAGGTTTTTATGGTCGGTTTCTGGTGACATGCTAGCACCACAGTAGTTAAGAAGACTCCTGAAACCATAGTTAAGACTAAAGAGTATTGTAGATATCTATATCAGGTTCGTAGGGCTGGTAACTCATGGAAGATCATACTTCTCTTAGTTTCTAAAAGGTTCAAAACTAGAGCTTAAATGTAATGACAACTTGGACAAAAATACAGTTAATTTACACATGCATCGATATTCTTGCCTTAAGCTATGTAGGATTCTATTCCCACTCAGTTTATTGAAGCTTTAGCAAACACGTAAGTATTACAATGTTGATCAGAATATTACTAGTGGAGATTGCACTTCCATCTACCCTGGTGGAGTTTCTTAAATTTTTCACTCTTTATATATTCGGACTGGAGCGGTTTTGTTTGTTTCAGAACCACACAACATTCAACTAACCCACTTGATCACACTCCTAAGTATATAACTGAAACAAACCCATAGGATACTGAGAATCTGAACCAACCTGAGAGACTTCAACACTCCTAAGTCTTTTCCTTCTTGTATTGTTTTGGTGGTTTCCTTATCCTCCTTTTTCTCAATACAATGTCTCTATTAAAATAAAATAAAAGAATCTGAACCAACCTGGTCAGTTGGAACCAGTTATTTGAACACCCCTAGTATAAGGAGTAAAGAATTTGCATTACCTGCATTGGATGATTATGCATGCAGCTTTTGATGAAGAAAATTATCCTAGTATCTGGCTCACTGTTTGCATACAGCATGCCCAGTTAATTTTTTTCTATCGAGTATTATGCCCACATCCACATGCGATATAAATTAATTTGGTAGAAATTTACCTGAATGCATTAGTACCAATTTGTGCTTGTTGATGGAATAAATGTTTTTTATTAAACAAAATGTAAGACATTGTAACGTTTAAGTATTTTGTACCATTTTGTGGTTCATAATGAAATGTTTTATTGAAATTTTTACAAATTACCATGAATCACTACTGTTTTTAATTCTTGGTGTTTCCCATAAACTTAAAAGATGCTTTTAGTATTAGGTTACAGATGCTTTGGATTATATTATTATTTTCTGGTTTTGTATTTCCTGGTTCTGTTATTAGTCTATGCTGGTTAAGTGGTTTCCTCTTTGGTTTCTACTAGTTTTAGGTGAACTGGTTATGCATGTTTCTTGGATTCCCCAAAATTAGGAATTTCCAAGTACAGTCATTTTCACACACAGTTCCTGTTCCTGCGCCAAGTTTGTGCTTCTAAGTCCTAAACAGAATGCTACCTAGGGATAGTTGAAAGGTCTTTGTTCATGCTGTTAGAAGATTTTGCTTCACAACAAAATTTGAAGAGGGGTGGGG
>NW_018921336.1:398462-413880 GCF_002207925.1 Prunus avium
CACCACCACCTCCTCCATTTCCACCACCACCACCACAACCACCACCACCACCACCATCCCCACCACCACCACCACCACCATAACCACCAACTCCACATTCATCACCACCACCACCTCCACTCCATCACTACCACTACCACCACATGATTAGTACATAACACTTTTAACATCATGTTTATTTTAGTCATTATTCACAGTTACAACAATTTTATATTAAAATTTACCAAACGGTTTTGACACTACTTTTTGTACTAACAGCACTTTAAAAATATTGTTTATCAAACATGGAGCTGCTTTACTTTACAGCTAATTATTTTCAAAGCACAGTATAAGCAACTTTTTTTTAAAAGTGACAGCAATCCCAAACTGGGCCTTAGGCATTTGCTATTTTGATAATGCTCATGTGTGGGCAAATGATGCTCTAGTTGATGACCTTTTAGGGGTCTCTCGTTAGTCAGATTTCCCTTGCTAAAGTGTAGTTGTTTGTTGGGGTTTATCACCCCCATTTCATAAAATTAAAAAAAATTAAAAAAGTATTTGATTTAGTTAGGTTCAATTCGGATTAAAGTCTCCTATTAATCAAAGGATTAAAGCCTCCTATTAATCATAGGATTAAAGCCTCTTAGTAATTGATTTATTTTTTTTTGGGTTATGGACTCTTAGTATTTGATTTGATTTTTGTCAAAGTGTTCAGCAGTGTTGAATGAATCAATTATTTTTTGAGTAATGATCGTCCTGCTGTTGTTAATTATTTGGGTTGTTATTTGCTTCATTGGTAATTAATAGAAAAGTGGAAAGTTTGTTGGGTTAATTAATAGAATAAGGGTAAATCAGGAAAAATCTTAGAGCACTTCCACCCCAAAGGGCAAGGGCAAGGGCAAGGGCAAGACAAAGGCAAGGCAATGTTTATCACTATTCATGTGAATAGTGGCAGCCCTTGCCTTTTTTTTTTCCACCCCAAAGGGCAAGGACAAAGGCAATTACTATTCACTTTAATTTATTTTCTATTTTTTATACTTAAACCATTAATTTTGATAAGATTTTCGGTTGCCACGCGTAACTATTTATTCTAAAATTCTCACCTAAAATTTCAAATAACATTTTCGGATAACATTTTAGGATAAAATTTTAGGATAAAATTTTCGGTTGTCACGTGTCCATATTTTGTTATAACATTCAGATCTCAAATTTCAGATAAGATTTTTGGATAAGATTCTCGGTTGCCACGCGTTGATATTTATTATAAAATTCTAATATTAGATTTTAGATAATATTTTCAGCTTCTAAAATTGCACCACGTGTCATCTCTATCTTCTAAATTCCTCTATATAACTACACCCCAACTCAGACCTTTCACACCATATCTTCTCTATCCTTTCATTTCTCAGTTTTACAAAACACATTCTACTCTCAATATCTAACTTGAGGAGAGTGTTGGAGAGGCAACAGCGAGAAGATGAAGAAATCAGGCCCAGACGTGCTGAAGAAGATCGTGAGTTGGATAAAGAGGAGGAAGAAGTTGTTTTAGCGGTGGGTATGCTCAATCAATCAAGGCAACACCATCGTGGTTGTGCCCCGAATGTGGACAGACATAGGCACTCTCGGTGTAAGAATCTCTTGGAAGATTACTTTATCCCAAATTCTTTGTATTCTATTTTTGATTTTTGAGGGAGATATAGAATGCAGCCCCATTTGTTCCAAAAAAATCATGCATGATGTTTGCAATTATGACACATACTTCGTTCAGAAGTACGATGCTCTTGGGGTTTTGGGTCTTCTTCAAAAGCAAAAACTTACAGCTGCTTTGTGGATGCTTGCTTATGAGGCATCTGCAGACCAGGTGGATGAGATTGCTAGGATGGGAAATCAACTATCTTAGAGTGATTGGTCAGATTTTGTGATGCAATCGAAACTCTCTACACGAGAGATTACCTCCGCAAACCTATGCCTAGGGACCTCTGAAGGCTTCTATGAAAAGCCTAGGCTCAAGGTTTTCCAGGCATGATTGGAAGCATCGACTGCATGCACTGGCAGTGGAAGAATTGCCCAACTGCTTGGCAAGGAGATTATGGGAATAGGAAGGGCCAAAAAAGTATAATTCTGGAGGTCGTTGCATCATTTGATACCTAGGTTTGGCATGCTTTTTTCGGAGTTGCTAGATCTCAAAACGACCTCAACGAGCTTGGTCAATCCCTGGTATTCAATGATGTCTTGAGAGGTCATTCCCCCCAGATCACGTATCAAATCAACAATACTGTATACTCGAGTGGGTACTACCTAGCCAACGAAATTTATCTGAGGTGGACGACATTCGTCAGAACAATTCTGAATCCCCAATTGGAGAAGGAAAAAAGCTTTACTGCCCATCAAGAGGGTTATAAGAAAGATGTGGAAAGGTGTTTTGGTATTCTGCAAGCTTGTTGGGCAATTATTAGGGGTGCTGCTCGTATGTTTGATGAAGAAGTGCTTCAAAGCATTATGATGACTTGCATCATCCTCCATAATATGATTGTGGAGGATGAGTATGATTATAATGCCCCAGAGATGTTTGAACTCGATCCCATGAACGAGGCATTGACAAGAATTTATGAACGGCCCGTGGGTGCAAATGGACAACCACTGGAGCACGAACCGTTGATTAGGGATGGTCGATACAACAACCCTATGATTGACCGTTATCAGAAAATGCAATCTTCTTATATTCACGAGAGACGTCAAGTTGATTTGATCAAGCACTTATGGGCGATGAAAAGCAATCATGGTGGATGAAGTCAAGTTTGATGCTTTGTTTTTTAATTATGCTTTGTTTTGTGTGTGGTTTGTAATGAGTTAAGGTTTGTTTTGATGTATGAAATGTTTTTAATAAATAGCTATATTATTTAATGCTTTCTTTATTCAATAAAAGAGAAACAATACAACAAAGTAATAGATATGGCAACTCTTTCAAAACAACCTAATGGTTTTGATCATTTAACCAATCCATGTTGCTAGGTCCATCGTCATGGAAAAGCTTTATTCTCATAACATCCCTTCGTTTTAGCTTCTAATAGGACTTTGTTTCAGTTGACATATGACTCGTATCCATGGCCATGATTTTTATCTCTCTGTCCTCCATGTCTTGTTCTTGTGCTTGCTGCCTTTCAATTGCATATGCTTCATATCGTGCCTTGTCATTTTCTTCTCTTTTCAAGTCTCTCAATTCTCAGTGCGCTGTTCTTAGCAATTTGCTCCAAAAATTTTACACATTCAGTGTTCGAAGTGCTCCCTCTCTTGGCATTTGTCGTCTTTCTCCCAATAGGCCTCGGCTCACGTTGGATTGGTGAGTCTTGATTCATTGGGGCGTCCAATGGTGAATCGTGGAGCGGTGTCTCATTCAACACAACCGTCGGACCCGTGCAAATAATTTTGAATCTCGAAAAATTCTTCACAACATCCCAACATTGGTGATAGTTAAAACATTTTTTGCCTTTCCCAATGGCACTGAACCACAATTGTGCTTGAATAATCTATTAAAAAAAAAAATGGAAATGCACTAATATTAAATTGAATAAAATGGCAATTAGAAATTTGTTACCTTGTTGCTAAGATTTTGACCTCTTCGAACTTCTCCCTCGCTTTTGCTAAAGCATCTCTCAATTTCTCTAACTCTTTATTTAAAATTTTCCACCTACTAGCCAAGACCATTTCCGTCCAAGGCGAACCTGATCTTTCACAAAATTCTCCATGAATTTTTCTCCACATATGAGAGAACTTCATCTCATTGCTCGTGATCGGGCAATGACCAACTTTTACCCAATACTCACACAACTAAATATCTTCCTGAGTTGTCCACGCGCCTCCGACTTCGATGGAAGAGGCCATTTGTTTTTTGATACAAATGGAAAGTAGTAGAAATATTTGAGTGGAAAGTAAAAAATATTGGAAGGAGAAGAATTTGTATGAAGATTTGGTGTGGAAAGTGAATAATATTGTTAGGTATTTATAGGGAAAAAAATCCAGAATTTTTTGATATTTTTTTATAAAAAATTTCAAAAATTTTTGCAATGTTTTTAGCCAAAAAAAATCACTTCGTCGGATTTCTCAAAAAAATTTGATCCGAGCGTTCGGGAAGCGCCACATGGCTTCTTTTCATTGAAGCTTGTCAGGGCATGACGTCAGCGAGCGGAAATTTTTTTACCATTGGCTCATGGATTACACGTGCCAACGGTAAAAACATTTGATTTCAACACTGCTGACATCAGCAGCCCTCAAGTGCAAGGGCGGGCTTCTCTTGCCAGTGGGCTTGCCTGGGTTGGACTTGGCACGTTGGAGTTGCATTTTGGCCCTTGGGCCCCCTCCTGCCTGGGTAAACCCTGCGCGGTGGAAGTGGTCTTATTAAAGCATTATATCCCTCTCATAATAATGTCATCAAACAAATAGAAAATAAAGAGTCAACTATAGTTAAACCCATGGACATGTGTCACCTAGAAAGGGTGGTGAGAGTACACCTTGAGTTAAAGTGGTAAGCAAAAATGCTTCATACAAAGCAGAGAGACAAGGGCATATGGTAGCGGGATCTCTAGACATCAAGTTTTCAAGATCAGATGGATCCAATATGGAAGGGAAAGCCATGGACTACTAATCCATTATTTTATGGCCGACACGCGATTAACGGTTTATCTACCTACAAATCAAATTTAAATTTCTCATCCAAGGCTGCTAAACACAATTAAGGAAAGGATGCGATAATAATTTCTAGGAAAGGAAAAAGCATGTGAGAATTTGAGTAAATGTATAAAAGGGGGAAATTAGTATAAAGCTTTTAAGAAACAAGCATCCATTAGGAAGCAATTCTTTCAGATCAAAGGCTGTCTCTAACTCTAACTGCAGCAGGACATCAACCTGTACAAACCATCTTTGTCCTTTTTGGAGTTCATTCAACACTGACAAGCAGAGAAAAATCAAAACCAAAAGGGAGGTAGAACTAAAATTGAAACTAAACCTCAGGTCCCCTTCCATATGTGCAAAATAAAGCCAATTTAAACTGATACAGAAGTTATAGCTGCTCTGCTTAAGGGGACATGAGATTAATATGATCATTAGTAGTATGTCTCTGTCTCCGTCTCCAGGGTTCGGGGTTTAGCTTCAAGTGTGAGACTAATGTACATTAGGTAAACAAGATCAAACCCCTTTGGTATCTGATGTAAGAAGTCCCATTTTTTCAGTAAGGTTATCCATATTATGCTGGGTTTTGTTCCATCCATTCCCTGTTGACGGCTGCTCTTCATTTCCCATGGGCACTCCTCCTTCTGCAGAAGTAGAATCCATTTCATCTGGTTCTGGACTTTGTAAAAATTGATCCCAATTCTTTAGCAATGCTTCTATGTCAGGATCAGGAGGAATACTATCAATGTCTATGGGCATTGACCCATCCAATCCCAATATGTCGCCGATAAATCCATCACCTGCGTCAGATGCCATGTTTTCAATAAATCCAACACCCGCATCAGGTGCCATGTTTTCTTCAGGAAAATCAACTAAACTTTCAGGTACCATTTCCGGTATTTGAGAAAGCTCAGGGATGATTACACCTGCCTGAGAAATAGGGATTGATTGTGCCTCTTGTGCTCCAACGAGGGCATTTATATCTGAGAATGGAGCTCCTGTAACTGTTCCAGAGTTTGCAGCCCGTAGAGAAGATTGTACTTCTGAAATTGCAGATGACGAACCAGGCCCTGAAATCAGTGGGACCTCTTGAAGGGTCACTCCTGACGCACGGCTTGAAGAGCTCCCACTGTCTATTAAACTGGATGATGATGATGAGCCATTGCCAATCAGGAAGTTATCAGGGCTGTCATTAAAAGATTCCAGCTGGGAAGAAGAAGTATCTGTTGTCATAATCTGCCTGAGCATTGCCTTTGCTGCTTCATTCACCGGAGGCTGATACTTCACAATCTGTCCATCAGGAGTACCAGAGTGCCCGCCCTCATCCTGCTTGAGCCTCCGTTTTTTGTTGACTTCAATTATGCGCCTATTGCTCTCATTCTGCTGCTGTACAAACTGAGTCAAGAAACTTGGGCTCTGCACAGCCTTTGCAAGGAATGACATCATCTGTTGCTGCCGCTGTTCCATACCCTGAAGACGTTGCACCATTGCTTGCAGCTGGTTATCAGTAGACTGTTGCTGCTGCCTCAACTTGATAAGTTCCTGCATAAGCACATTCTTGTCCCTTTTTAGCCTCTCAACCTCTTCCTCAAGGCCAAACTTCCCAACCTCTACACACGCAGCCACTGAATTCTGTCCTTGTGATGGCTGTGGCTGTTGATGACTATGTCCATGCGCAGGTTTTCGCCGGTTGATACTCTTAAGGAGATGCTTCTGACCCCTCAAAAAGCCCTCATTTGCAAATTCCCAGCGGTCTGGGTCAACCTTCCTAAATCCCTGTTTGAACCAAAATGAAGGAGGGGTTCAATCAACATAATGAAAATTAAAGGAAAAAATGCATGATTCAGCAAAACAATGAAAGAAACAAAAACAATATCAGGACAAGCAGGCAGGAAAACATTGATGAAGAAAAATGGATCAATTATCTACCCACTTATAAGAAAAACGACTACATAGTTGATCAATGGAGTTCAAGAGACTTATCTTAAGCCAATTAACGTATTCCCAACAACAACAAAAAAGTAAGCACATTCAGAAAGGTTCACAACCTAGCTCACCAAGAAACTGCAGGGACTGTCACTCAACTGAAGCCCAACATTTGGGAGCTTCTCTGCATCAACATTCCTGGAAAACTAGTTTTTTCACCCCCAATACATCCAGAAGTGTATAACTAAACAATTATTACCCAGTCCACAACCAAAACATGTAAACCATTACAACACTACCCGGCTCAAAGCAATGTTTACTGTAGAATCTGTCCTTGCAATGCTTGTCCCATTTCATTCGTGATAGTAAAATAGGTCACCCAGTGGTCTCAGAGATAGTAAAAGAGGTCCCCAAGTGGTCAGAGCAGCCCCAAAGTACAAAATTTGAATCTTCTCAACTCAACTAAAACATTTATAATTGGGAACAGTAACAAAAATAAAATGACAAAGGATTAACTGTAAATGATTACAGTCGGAAAAGCTAAAAATACAACTCATCTATCATGTGAAGCCTACCCAAATTTCAGTCCCAATCCAATTTTTCAAGTCCACCGAGAGGTGAAAATCAACAAAGGTTTAAAAAATAACTTCACATCCTTAGTTCTTCCTATGCAGTAGCACTTCCTCCGACTCACCACATGGGCACCTTGTACATGTTAGGAACCAATAGTGTGCTTATACCCAGAGTCTAAGTTACTAGTGACACCACTCAACAAGTACACTCCCCATAACCACCAAAAAGTCTTCACATTGATACCACACTATACTCAAGTTTAGCATCTTTGATTCTCTATTCAAGCAATTTCATATGCAGAGTTACTCAAGTTTAGCATCTTTGATTCTCTATTCAAGCAATTTCATATGCAGAGTTCACATAACTTATAACTAGTACCTTTACAGAATATCATTCGAAATGTGGCTCAGCCAAAATAAACAATGAGTAGCTACGGAGACCTTCTCTACCAGTTCTTTCTAAGCATGTCTTTGATGCAAGCCCACATACCCCACACAACTTTACCAGAGAAAACCATATAGCACAATCAAAACATAAAACCAAATAAAAGCAACCATCTCCCAAACAAGATTTGTAATGTAAATAAGAATCCTGAAATATCTTATCTCACATATCAAAAGTTTCAAGCAGCTTTTGAGTGGTATTTGTTGGTCCATAGTCAAACTTTTATGCAACATTGCGCTTAAAAATTCGGGTTTATGGTTTAGGGTATAGAACATGTTGTGTAAGGCAGTGAGAAGCTCATGGAAAAGAGTGCTTAAAGACATATCCAGACGTAGGGACGAATCAGCATGCACCGGCTACTCTATTATGCTTGGTGAATTAAACACACACAGTCAATTGGTATTGAACCCCAGATCCCACTCTCCACCCAGTTTCTTCGAGTCTTAAACACCCTGTTTCTTTTTCCCCTCACTTTTCCTCAAATCAAAATTTTGATGTTCTCATCAAGAAGCTTTGTACATCAGGAAACAACCATAAAAATAATTCTTGTTCGCTTCGTATAACAATCCCTGCCCTTTTTTCACTCCATAAAATGCTAACAGTATACCATAAAGAATCTCTCTCTCTCAAGGAAATCTCTACCAACAGACTTCCCATTTAGAGTCTTCTTCCTTCATGACCAAATTACCAACCCCCAAACAACATTCTACCTGCTCGAAGATACCACCTGATCAAGTGGTCCTTCTACCTCTATTCAACACAGTCGAAGAATAATAATCCTTCATAATATTCTCAAACCTATTTGCAACTTGAAGTGTTTTGAATCTAAATTACCTTTGGAGCACAACTTTTTTCCACCCTTCTAACATATGCATAGTCGCAAAAAAGAAAGCAAAAGAAAAAACCAAAACCAAAAGCTTTCAACTCCAAAAACAAGTACTTTGCTAAAACGCGAGTTCCTAACATTTCAAGTATCCCTCAAATTTCTGAGGGACCAAATCGGAGATTTTAAGCCATTCACCCCTAGAACAATCAGTATTGACAAAGTGAGTGCAAAGCATTTCAGAATTGCCACTCAACTACACTACTATCTCAAGATTGCCACTGACACACTATCTTTTTCCTTTTCCAATCTTGAGCATTCCCATTAACCACACAATCTAAACGATTTACATTTCAGTAAACCATATATCACACTCCACAGATAAGATCAATCTGTGTTTCCATCAACCATTGAAACAAATCAATCACCAATAAACCCTAAACCAATAAAAGCATAAACCATGAGTAGAAAAGACAGAGAGAGAGAGAGAGAGAGAGAGAGTGCCATACATAGGTGTTCAACTGCCTCACAAAGCTGGAGAAGTTATTGTGCTTGAAGTACTTGGGCAGAAGGTCCCTAGCAAACTCCGGCGGGTTCCAAACCACGAAGCTGTTGTTGGTGGGGCTCCACGACACAACCTGGTCGGTAGCCGGGTCGTCCACCATGTCGTACGTCTTGCTCAGAAACGGCGGCGGCGCGTTCGAGTTAGATAACGGTGCTGGCGCCGGAGCCAAACCCGCCTGCTGGGCTCCGCCGCCGCCGCCGCCTGCCATTGATGCCTCGTCGCCGTTATTATTAGCACCTCCCATATCGCCGTCGAAGAAATTTATTGTAGATTTGAAAATTAAAATAATGGTACAGAAATGGGGATTATTGGCTTGGCTAGGGTTTTGCAGAGGCCATTTCTATGGTACGGAAGAGAGCGCTTAGCTCAAAAACCCTAGACTGCCTCCATCTCTGAGAGAGAGAGAGAGAGAGAGGGAGAGTTGTGTACGGACAGTGGGATTTGGCGAAGAGTAGGGGAGGTGTATAAAAGGGAGGAGACCGACACCGACCCACGAAACGGGAACGAACAGTTGATGTCCTCGAATTTTGGAAAATAATGAAAATTAGTAAAATTTTCAACATGTTAATTAAATGACTTTTTAACCCCTTTTTTTTTTATTAGTAAAAAGAAGTATAATCTTGAACCGGATCGGAAGAACAATATTTAGTTTGATTCAGTTCAGTGTAGCCTTTTCAGAACCGCATAAATCAAACCAAATCATATATATAAATTTTAATATAGCTTTTGAACACTTTGAAATTATTTATTTATCACCTCCATTTACTATTATATTTCATCAATGTACTGATACAAACCCATTACAAATGACATCATCTCTATCAAAATTTATCAATCTTCCAGTGGCAAGAGGTTTTATCATCTACTGTTGTTCGATTTACGATACAAAGAATTGCTTAATTGTTTATTAACGAAAACGATTGAATGTTTATCGCGACTGACTAACTTGCATTATTGCAACTTTGTTGTGTATGTTACAAAATAGGAATGACTAACTTAAATCAAACTAAACAGGGATGAATTTTTCACGTTTTACTGCAGAATTAAACATTTGTGTAGACAAGTCGATGAGTAAATATTTAGGGCTGACCATAACTGGGGGCATCCTAGAGTGCAAGCACAATCAAAAGCACAAAAATCAAATTAATACAACTTGAGCCATAATCACTTGGAAGATCCTTCAAATTACAACAAAGCCACCATAATTAGCAGTTTGTACCATACCACGTCTCAAGTACTCACTGAGACCACAACAGAAACATGCATTAGTGTATCTGTGCCTTGCTTTCTCTTCCTCTCTTTTCAATGCCTTGCAACAGTTCAATTGGTTCTGTGCATATCTTTGTTGAGTTTTCTCAATCATCAACAAACGATGTTCAACTGACAATTCTCAAAGCAAAAATACCACACTCATGAAATGGGAGGAAACAGACTAAGACTTCACATGGTCCCTGATAAATTGCTCCACCTGAGATATGTCACCCGTTAGACCAGAAGCTTCTGCAACTGTAACTTTGTTCTGGCACTGATAGAATGAAAATGGTTCGCCAGGTACTCCAAGTGTAAAGTCGTTTGCAATATCAGCTGCTGATATTGCACTCCTTGATGCTCGTAATTTGTCACTGTAAGATGTTATATGACAAATGTGTCAAGATAATGAACAACGAAATATATAAATATATAAATCAGAAACAGATGAATATGAATCACAATATCACAGATGAATATAAATCACAATATCACAGAGAACTCTAGAGCAAATGAACAATGCAAGCAATATATTTATGGAAAACACGGATGTTATCACGATAAGATATCTTCCTCATGAACCATGAAGATAGAGGATACATCTATCAAAAAGTGAAGATACATGATATAATTATCAAGTGCATATAAAATAACAAGTAATATAATCCCGTACACACCACTGAAAAACTTAAGGTAAAACTTCATAATCAATCAGAGATTAGACACCTATAGTCAGAAGAAATCAAATCTTACATTTCCTTCTCCAACTGTTTTCGAATAAATTCCTTGCTATGTGCTGTCACTTTGTCTGTCTTGTTGCAGAGAATAAGAACTGGAATTTTCTTCCTCACCACACTAGCCTTGGTCAAAATATCATAGAGGTACCTGTTGCAAACAAAGCGCCAAAGATCAGTCTTTATTAGTGAAAATCTTATGTTGGGTGCAAATCATGCATCTATGTATGCTTACATCACAAAATCAGGGTCTATTTTTTACGAGCATTTTGCTCACTCTATGGCCTTAGACCAGTAGAGCTGGCACCCTTTACCACCCCGTGTGACATAGATGTAAGAAAATATGGCAAGCAGAATAGTCACGTTTCAATATCATATTGTAGCTTTCTACTGAAAGGGAAAAGCTTACTCTGAAGCAGCACGGCAATTTGGTAAGAACTCCAAAGCATCAACCACAAATACTATACCCGCTGCTTGAGGCAGGAAATCATCTAGTTTGGCTCTAAGGCGAGAATGCCCAGGAACATCAACAAGATGAACAGGATTTACCTTTCCATTCTGTCAATGACAACCAAAAGAGGGGTGAGCATGATTAAGTTCCTGAAGGACAATAAACAAGAACATAGTAAAAAAGAAAAGGAAGAAAATGTTTGTGGCTAACATCTTCTACCACATAGAAGGCAGATAAGTTAGATCTGCCCTCATTTAACAACCAATAGTTTTTTAAACATTGATTACTTGCATATTAGCACAAGAGGCTGAGATATACCTTGGATTTTTCAGAATGGAGCACAAAAGTTCCCTCATTTGGTTCCATAGATGTGACAGTACCTTGATGAGAAGAGCCATCCCGAAGCTGGCACATACATCAAATCATGTCGCAAAAGTTAGATCAACATTGCTATTGCATAACTAGATCATCAAAGATACTCAAAACGAGGGGAAAAAAGGACGGACTTAATAAAAGGCATTTAGAATTTCTACCCAAATACTATTTTCCAAGCATTAAACAAAATCTTATCACAAACAGACAGGCATAGAGTTTCACAATATATCAGAAAAAAGAAAAAACGATACAACATAACAAAAGAACCAACATAGTATTTTTAATAACTTAAGACTGTCTTGCAATGTGATCATAGAAGAAACTCAAATCGGTGAATTTCTACCCAAAGGACTTCCTTAATAAAAGGCATTTAGAATTTCTACCCAAATACTATTTTCCAAGCATTAAACAAAATCTTATCACAAACAGGAATAGAATTTCAATTATATCAGAAAAGAAAAACGAAACAGCATAAGCAAAAGAACCAAGAGAAATTTTTTAATAACTTGAGACTGTCTTACAAAATTTTTAACAAAACGCATAGAATTTCTACCCATATGCAAAACCAATGAGCAGAAAGCTTGCACAAAAATCTAACTTCTTAATTGGCCTAAGAAGAACAAAATCCAATAATGCCAGAGCTTACTTGATAGAAAAGAAGAGTCTTCCCACTCCCGCTAAGCCCACTCAGCAGTATGGTATTAGCTTTTGGGCGTTTAAACAACCTAACTACAACACAAAAGATATAAAGAGAATATATCAGAGTAATTACAAATAAAATAAAATATTTAACCAAATAAATAAATAAAATAACAAAAAATTCATACCCAATATGAGTAAAAATGAGGTGAATATCAAGATGGCGATAGCAGCATAAATCTGCTCAGGTGGAACCTGATGAATGTATTCGAGGGCTTGAGACGACCATTTCTCTGCCTGAATGTGTTCAAGGGCTTGCGACGACCATTTCTCTGCTTGTTTTTTCCATTGTTCTAATCCTTCCATTCCTTCTGGGATTTTAAGAGACTTTCAGATTCAATTGCGATGAATCTTGGCCTATTCACTGAAACTAAGACTGAGACCCTCGGGAACGTTTCGAGAAGGAACGAAGCTCAATTACGCAGAAATTGCCCCGCGGAGAGAGGGAGACGGCGATGTCAGGGACTTAGGGTTACAGATTTGGGAATTATGTATTATCAATATGGTTGGGCTTGACTAAATGAAGAAGGAGAAAAAGTGTCTAAGTTCAAGTTTTAGGTCCTAATTCAAACATAATCCTTGCAACTTGATTACTATTATGAACATTTCCTTATTTATTGAAAGTGACAGGTGGATAACTAAACGTTTTCAATTTGAGTAAAATTTGTTTGTACCTAATAAATCACAGTCGTATACTAATCGAAGGAGTTTTCCCTCTCGGCCTCAGCACCTATTCGCGATCCAAAACGCGGTGTTTTTGCCTTCCTCAAAACAAAGGAAAAGTTGCGAAGGCATAGTCATCTCGGCCTTGCAACCACAGTATCATCAGGCCGAGGCCGAAGGACGAAGGGGACACGGCCGAAGGTATTAGAGTCAAATCGTCACATGGCAGCAGGGTCCCACGCTTCATTTAATGAAGTAACGCCTCTGACTAGCAAACCCACTAGCCGCAAAAAAGGGCATTTAATGCACGAGGGAAGAAGGGAAGTGACTAAAGTCAGGATTTGGTGACAGAAATCAGAGTGGTTAGGCGCAAACATACTTACAAATATTCTTACAAATTGAGGTCAGATCACCAACCACCAAACAAGGGCATTAAATGCGTCCCCACGGCCAGAAGCGCAGAACCCACGATCAGGGCGGCGGCCGAGATTTACCAGGATTCATGGGGTCACACCACCATGCTTCATGATCCCAAATGTCGATTAGACTACCCACTTGCTCTGATCAGGCTCCACCATGCAGATTTTCAGCCTCGATTACTCATCCAAGAGCTCTTACTATAAATACCAAGTTCAAGCTACATTCAAAGGGTTCAAACACCAAACCAAAAGTCTCCCACGGAGCAAATTATATTTTCCTGTAATGCACTTTCAATATATGACTTGCTTTCCTAGGAGTAGTGTTAGATTGTAAGGAAAATCCGTTCATCAATATATCATACGACCCTTGATTTTCAAGGCGCCGGAGCACCACCTCTGTTACTCTTTCATTCATCCCATATATCATATGACCGTTGCTCCCTGAGCAACGCCCAAAATCCACCATCAACACCACCACTAAACGGCCTTGTAGCTCAGGCCGTGAACCTGACGGCCGAGATCAGTTCCTCTCTCGGCCACAGTCGTTTGATAAGGAGTCGTACCCAAACAGGCGCACCACTTAACCATTTCATCTATATCACCATCTCGACGCACGGTAGACCGTGCTGGCACGCCCGCGCACAACCGCACCGCATCCAAAAGAAGGAAGCCACGTGTTAACGCATATCTCCTCGGCCCGGAACTCCAGGCCGTGAGATTTGTGCTGCCAACAAAATTTTGCGAGGATTTTTTAATAAAGATCTGAAACGGTTTGAATCACAAAATAGATTGTAAAGTGGGCCAAACCGAGTGGTTTGTGCTTTTTATTGTTGTCTAAAAGATGGAATTTCGTAACAATTAGGCACAAAGCCGAGAGAAATACAAAGCACATAAGCAGCAAGGCACAAACGTATAACAAGACATAACAACAACACAGCTGCATAGAAGGAGGACAACTAAAGAAGACGTAGTCATAAGACAAAACAAATACATCAAGAAGCCTATGCAGCCGCAACCATTAGGCATTCCTTGGGGAGCATGGTAAACCATCCTTGTTTAAGAAATGCATTGGAGAGGATGGGGGTCGGTTGACCCATACTTCAGGGCTCATCCTCGAATTGGCAAGCATTGCCAAATGATCTACCGCCTAGTTGGCGGTTCTAGGAATCCGCGTCCAAACACAAGTTTGGAAGTAGTTCAAAACATCCCGAACATTACTTAGGATATGATAGATTTCCCACCTTCCTTTGGAAATAGAGCCCTTCAAAGAAGAGATTATTTCCATACAATCAAATTCAAATGTGACCTGATGATAACACGTCTCAGCAGTGAGCTTAAAACCTTTGAGACAAGCCATCGCCTCAGCCTCTCTAGCAGAGTTCGCCACATATAGGATGGATGTACCTGTGAGATAATCTCCATGGGTGTCCCTAATCAGGATTCCAATGCCAACCCTCCTTGAGTTTGGATTCCAAGATGTATCTGTAGGAAATTTCAAAACATTTTTCCAAAGTTCATTTGAATATTAAACATGCATTTAATCAAATTAATCGCAGCGGAAGTCTAAGGTGGTTGTTTAAATCCAAAAACAAAACTTCTTCCAAGTATCTTAAGCCATGAACATTGATATGTTTTTCATAAATGAAAATTCAAGAGAAAGGATAAGATCTAATTACCCTTGAAGCAATTATATGAACCAATTTGTGTTTGGTCTTCTCTTGATGATTTCCTCTTTGTTGATCTCCTCCTTGATCTTTGATCTTTGCTCCTTGATCTTTCTCCTCCATGTGAGCCACAAAAGTATATGGCCTCTAAGTCTCCACACCAATGGAACCTTGAGATGAGAAGAAGTAT
>NW_018921336.1:424536-452265 GCF_002207925.1 Prunus avium
AATGGGTTTGGGAGATCAAAGAGAGATAAAAGAGAGTTTTCAAGAGTGAAATAGTTTCATCTTTCAAAGTGGTTTAGATTGAAACCAATTTTGAGAATCTTGCACTAGCATCCAAGTATTCTCAAGATACTTCTTCTCATCTCAAGGTTCCATTGGTGTGGAGACTTAGAGGCCATATACTTTTGTGGCTCACATGGAGGAGAAAGATCAAGGAGCAAAGATCAAAGATCAAAGAGGAGATCAACAAAGAGGAAATCATCAAGAGAAGACCAAACACAAATTGGTTCATATAATTGCTTCAAGGGTAATTAGATCTTATCCTTTCTCTTGGTTTTTTATTTATGAAAAAACATATCAATGTTCATGGCTTAAGATACTTGGAAGAAGTTTTGTTTTTGGATTTAAACAACCACCTTAGACTTCCGCTGCGATTAATTTGATTAAATGCATGTTTAATATTCAAATGAACTTTGGAAAAATATTTTGAAATTCCTACAGAAATGGCATGCCTAATCAGGGCCAAATTCCATTCATTGAGCTCCCTGTTAATAATAGCTTCAACTCGTAAGTTTCGATCAAAAGTCTCAGTAGAAGGTGGGCGAGGACAAGCGTTTGGAGAAGTCGGCAGCCATTGATCAACCCACAATCTAATATGTGCCCCGTTCATAACTTGCCAATGTGCACCATGCAGCAAGATATCCCTGCCCTCGAGCAAGCTCGCCCAAGCCCACGAAGCACGACCACTCTTTTTAGCTTCCAATAAACTGACATTGGGGAAATATCTACCTTTTAGAACTTTAGCCCTTAGAGATTGAGGCTCCATCAAAATTATCCAGCATTGCTTTGCAAGAAGAGCTAAGTTGAACTCGTGAAGGTTGCGAAAGCCCATTCCCCCCCTCATGCTTAGGTTGCCCAAGGGTGTCCCAGTTTGAGCTACCGAGTGTTTGTGCTTGAGCGCACTTTATATGTACATTCTCTTTCTATTGAGGAATCCTCAAAAAAATTTACTCTGAATGACATCTTTAAACCCCCTACGAATTTTATTTGAATGATTCAAACATTAAAATAACAACCATCTAATTGAGTGATCAAATGGATCCATATTAAGTGATTTTTTGCAGAGATGATATTTGAATGAATTCCTAAAAAATAGATTGGATCATTGAAATACAATGCAGGATGGATCCTACAAGGGTGTCCCTCAAATAATCCATCAATTGAAGCTCTCATTATGTATGTATATTGAGTGCTTAATGAGGTTGAGTTATCACTTTCCTTAGAGCACTTCTAGCATGCAAGTTTGGCCCGGGCAGGAGGTGGGTCCCAGCAAACCTGGCAAGCCCAAAGACAAAACGAGCCCGAGCTCGTGCCTGGGAGCTGCTAACGCCAACCTGTCATCAACACTTGCAGTTTAAATTTTTTTACCGTTGGAGCATGTGGTGCACTTGCCAACGGCAAAAAAATTTAAACTTTCGTGCACTGACGCCAGGCTGGCTTTAGCCCTGATTTTTCGCCAACGGCTAGAAGTCATGTGGTTTGTCCGATCGTTTTTTGTCCTCCATTCCAACAGCTGCCTTTTTTCTTTTTTTTTTATAAAGAAATTGTAAAAAAATTCGAAATGTTTTTTCAAAAATACCAAAAATTTCTGAATTTTTTTTCTATAAATACCTACCAATATTCTTCACTTTCCACACCAAATCTTCATACATTTTCTTCTCCTTCCAATATTATTCACTTCCCACACCAAATTTTCTTCTCTTTCCAAATTTCATTTTTGTTATACAAATGGCATCAAAGCCGGAGGGGCGTTGACAACCATGGAAAATGTTTTGTTGTGTGAATGTTGGGTCCAAGTTGGTCATTGTCCGATCACAGACAATGAGATGAAGTTCTCTCATATGTGGAGAAAAATTCATGCCGAATTTTGTGAAAGATCAGGTTCCACTCGTACGGAAATGGCCTTACCTAGTAGGTGGAAAATTTTGAATAAGGAGTTGGGGAAATGGAGAGATGTGTTGGCAAAAGCGAGGGACAACATTCAAAGCGGCGAAAATCTTGGCAACAAGGTAAATTATTTGTAATTTCCATTTTATTAAATTTAATGTCCTTTTTTTTTTTTTCAATTTTTCTTGCATTTCCAATATTTTTTAAAATAGATTATGCAAGCACAAATGTGGTTCAGTGCCATTGGCCAAGGCAAAAAATATTTCAACAATCACCAATGTTGGGAGGTGGTGAAAAATTGTTCGAGATTCAAAATTATTCCCATGGGTCCGATCATTGTGTTGAACAAGACGCCGCTCCATGATTCAACGGCATTGGATACGCCTTTGGATTCCCCGATGAATCAAGACTCACCAATCTAAAAGGATTCGAGGCCTATTGGGAGAAAGGTGGCGAAGGCCAAGAGAGGGAGTAATTTCACCAATGATACTACGAACATTTTGGAGCAAATTGCTCTGAACGACTGTTGTGAATTTATTGCAAGCGCACAATTCGCACAAGTAATACAGTGATAAGTGAAGTGTCGTTCCCACGAAGAGTGATTTAATTTACTAAGTACCGATTGTGATTAACCCAAGACTTTATTTGAACAATTGAATGATGAGATTTGGTTGATTAATTAACTAAAACAACGAATAAAAGCAAGCATAGAAAAACAAAGTAGTAAGATTCAAGTTATGACAGCACTAGAGTTCCGATTTCACCATAGCCAATTCTACCCAATTCCCTTAGCATGTTAATCCTAATTATTCTCCACGTTGACAGTCGATTTTCCCTATTTTATTCGATACTCCATCCCTAGTTATACCAAAAGTATTCTTATCACCAACCCACTCTATCCCTAGTGATGGAATTAAGATAATAAGAACCCATTAAACTCCTTGGAAAATCTGCAAAACAACCACATAAGTCATGACAAACATCCTTGTCTAATCATGTAACTCATGCCATCTATTACAAGAAGCAACCCTAAATTGGATATCCCTATCCTCAATTTAGCATCAAAACAATTAAATGTTGGCCAAACATTCAAAGCATTAAGCATGGTAATAGATACTCAACATGGAAAAATACTTGGAATTAACATTGACTAAAGTAATTGAGTATTCATGGCTAGGCTACATCGTAGCCCTAGCAAAAGAAATTAGTTCATGACAACTTTAATAAAAACCATGATAAACAGTGTCATAGGAAAGAAAAAACCAATTGAAGATTTAATCTTTGCACAGCAGCAACTCTAGCTCCAGGTCTTGTTCTTTGTCTCTCTAAAACTCTCTCTTGTGCCTTTGTGGTCTATGGTCTCCCAATAATCCTCCGAACTCCCCAGCCTTAGGTTAAAGCTAAGTATTTATAGGTCAAAGGGATTCTCCAAAAAGAAAGAAAAATAATAATTAATTAGGAAGTAGATGATTAATAGGAAAGCCCAAAAATTAAACCCAAACTGAGGAGGAAAAATAGAGATAGCTGGCGACTAAGGAAGACTTGGGAATTGGCTTTCGGGTAAAGTGAAACAGGAAATAATGGAAAACAAAAACCCAATTTAAAACGGATAAAACAAAGTCTTGGTGTTGAAAGGAATTAACTTTCTCCAACTAAGAAGAGGCAAACATCACGCGGCTTCAGTAGAGAGGATTCTTGGCAAGAGTAATGCCTCAACATCAAGCCCAACTAATATTCATTCAGCTGCTACCACGTGATGCCTCAACACATGCAATCCAAATTGCACATATTTGCACTGAGTCTCCAACATCAGCCAATGTCTACAAGTCCACCTTGGTAGTTACTTTGGCAAGCTCGACCTTCAACATATTCAATCTGGATGTTTTCATTTTCATTTGCCTTGGTATTTATTTTCAGTAGATTCGCACCTACTCTACAACAACCATTTCTGCACGGCATGCCTTTTCTAACATCAGCAACTGACAACAAAGCCCACATAAACGCAGCCCATGCTAGCTTCGCACGATTTCAGGTCCGACTTTGATGGTAAATTGCTCTAACTCTATCTTTCTGGTACTGGTCACTGAGACCAGTTGTGGGTAGAAATTGACACTTGCACAGATGCACTCCAGGTGTTTAATAAAATGACAGAATGAGTTGCTGGGATTTTGTTGAGTTGATAATTCTATCCATTTTGGTCCCTTAGGCTTCAAAAATCATAGTTTTAGCTCCAGAGCGTTGCTAGGAACGAAGGCCTACAAAATCTTCACTAAACACATTAAACTAACCAATTTCACATGAAAACAATGCAAAATAGAGATAGATTATATATGCAAAATATTAATCTATCAACGACACAATGAGAATTAAGAGAGACATGAAAAGAGATGCAGATGAGAAGGCAATGCATGAAGAATTTGCAAGAGAAAGGGAGTATGTACGCAAAAAAGACATGGAAAAGAAGGATCAGGAAACCATGGCCATGGATACGAGTCATACGTCCCCTTGAAACAAAGTCATTTTGGAAGCTAGAACAAAAGGATGTTAAGAGAAGAAGGGTTTTCCGTAACAATGGACCTAGCAACACCGATTGGTTAAATAATCAAAACCATTAGGTTGTATTGCTTGTCTTTTATTAAATTAGTTGTATTGCTTGTCTTTTATTTAATGAGTTATATTTCTTGTCTTTTATTTAATTAGTTGTATTTCTTAATTAGTTGTATTGCTTGTCTTTTATTTAATGAGTTGTATTTCTTGTCTTTTATTTAATTAGTTGTATTTCTTTTCTTTTATTGAATAAAGAAATCATTCAATAAAATAGCTATTTATTTAACACATTGCATACATCAAAACAAAGAATAATCCGATTCAAAACACAAAGAAAGCATAATTCATTACAAAACACAACCAAAGCATAATTCAAAACAAAACACAACCAAAGTATAATTCAAAATAAAACACAAACAAAGCGTAATTCAAACAATGCATACATTAACACAAAGCATAATTAAAACCAAAGCATCTTCACTTGACTTAATTCACTGTCATTGCCTCTCACCGCCCATAAGTGCTCCATCAAGTCAACTTGACGTCGTTCATGAATATAAGAAGATTGCATCTCTGCATAACGATCAATCATACGGTTGTTGTAACGACCGTCTCTAACCAACGATTCGTGCTCTAGTGGTTGTCCATTTGCTTCCACGGGCCTTTCATAAATTCTTGTCAATGCTGTGTTCATGGGATTGGGTTCAAACACCTCTGGAGCATCATAATCATTCTCATCCTCCACAATCATGTTATGGAGGATGATGCACGTCATCATAATGCTCCGAAGCACCTCTTCATCAAACATACGAGCAGCCCCCCTAATGATTGCCTACCGAGCTTGGAGGATACTAAAACATCTTTCTACATCTTTCCTATAACCCTTTTGATACGCATCAAATGATTTTTCTTTCTCCGATCGGGGATGCGGAATTGTTTTGACGAATGATACTTTTTTGCCCTTTCCTATTCCCATAATCTCCTGCCACGCAGTTAGGCAATTCTTCCATTGCTAGTGCATATAGAGCATTGATATGGTGTGAGAGGTTTGAGTTGAGCCTCTGGTTTTATAGAGAGATTTAGAAGATAGAGATGACACGTGGCGTGATTTTAGAGGTTGAAAATCTTATTTGAAACCTAAGATTTGTATTTTATAATAAATATCGACACGTGACTGTAAACATGAAAATTTTGCGACAAATGAGACAAGAACACGTGTACAAAATAATATTTGTATTAATGAAATTTTGGGTTACAATATCTTTATGAAATCCTTTGATTTGATCTCCAAAGTGTTTAAAGAAAATTTTAGTTTGATACAAGGGTCATAGAGACTTGATCTTGATCAAATGGGTAGCACAAGGCTTGTTTGGTGATTGGATGTTTTCTAGGGTGGAGGAACCGGCACATATTTGTTGTGCTTGGTGGCTCTTCCAAAGTGAGGTGAAGAATGTAGAGAGTTTTCTATTTCCTTTGAGTGCTTGGTCTATCTAAGCTCCTTTCCTTTGTCTTGAGGCCTCCTATTTATAGGCTCCTGCAGGATGCTTGACCTAAATAGCTTTCCTTCTTTAGGACCTTGCTTTGTGGGATTTTGATTTGATTTAAAATCAATTCTGATAATTTGGCAATTTAACCAAATTATCTTCGATTGATTGACTTGATTAATATTTGATTTAAATCAAAGTCAATCACAGAAGATTCTTCCCTTTAATTTTGTCTTCACTTTGAACCGTTTGTTGCACTCTGTCGGATGTCAACATGTGTCACCTTTGACAACTAATCCGATTTTGATGAGTCGTACGCCACATGGGTGGATTATGGGGCCCACAATTTAATCCACCAAACCCTAATTATTTTCTTATTTAACGGAATTTATTGTGCCAAAATTTCTTTGTCTACAAATTGCCCCCACTTCACGATGCAATGTAGATATGTGCTTGTCACATGTAGGAGGTGCAGCTTGAAGTGTTCCCTTCTTTTTTCTTTTTCTTTTTCAATAATTTGGTAGAATCACTCTTCCCTTATGCTATTTCCAACGTTGGCTTTGACCAACGAATTCCTCTTATATATATATATATTGATCAGCGAATTCCCTTTTAGCCACAAGGAATAGGAGACCCTAGCATATATATTAGCCGTATTCTTTAGCTATATTTTGGGCATGTAGATTCTCCAATCGGATTGGCAAGATCTTGTGTGGCAAAAATCCAATACTTTCTTACCTTCATGTTTAAGCAATTTCATAATTGGGCAGCTCCATATAGGCAAGTAACTTGATATTGCCTTTGAATATCTATGAGATCCAATAAATATTCAATTATAATTTGAGTGCAAGTCACCCAATTTTTTTTCTAAACTAGGAATAGGAAACCCTATCACCACCAGGAGCTTTGATGGTCTTTGGCTTCTTTAAATTGCGCTGCACTCATGGATATTGAGATTAACTAAATAGAACAACAAAGACTCCTCCTCTTGAGAAGAACCCGCAAACTTGAAGTCACTTGCACCCTTTGAACTCTTTCTACAATCAAAGTGGTGAGATTTGGCTTTCCTCTCTTCTTAATTGGAGCCACATGTACCTCCACGTTCATATATATATATATATGTATGTATATGTATATATCACATACACTTGTATATTTGATTGTCTGTATGAAAATTCTTGCTATAGTTCGCGCATTTGGCAAAGGAAGGTATACCCGCATCGGAAGGGGTGCACTGTATCTGTGCTTGGTTGTTTCTGTAGTTCCCACACTTTTGAACCACTTTTGGTTTGATTCTTCTCTTTGTGCTTGCGTCTTTTTTTTGTTTTTTTTCAATACAGCCGGCGTTAAAAATTAATATTCTCGTGCTGATTTTTTGACAACACAGTGTTATGTAGATTGGTACCATAAGGCGGCCCCACCATGACTTTCATGGAGATTTTTTTTTGTCTTTTGCTTTGATTGAAGGTAACAGGTGTGCATCTCGTTCTTGGCATGCATTACTATCTCTGCATAGCTTTTGCACATCATATATATATATATATATACCTTTTTTTTCTTCTTTTTAAATAGGTACTTTGAGAGAAAGTGAAGAATGTAGACGTCCTATACCGCTTGGGTTTGATCCATCTCTCCGACTTGGTGATATCTGCTCAAGCGCTTAGACTTTACGTAAGTGAAGACGAGTGAAGAATGTAGACATCCTATATCGCTTGGGTTTGATCCATCTCTCCTACTTGGTGATAATCCGCTCAAGCGCTTAGGCTTTACGTAGGGGAAGACGAGCGAAGAACGTAGACGTCCTATACCGCTTGGGTTTGATCCATCTCTCCGACTTGGTGATAAACCGCTCAAGCGCTTAGGCTTTACGTAGGGGAAGACGAGCGAAGAACATAGATGTCCTATACCGCTTGGGTTTGATCCATCTCTCCGACTTGGTGATAATCCGCTCAAGCACTTAGGCTTTACGTAGGGGAAGACGAGCGAAGAACGTAGACGTCCTATATTGCTTGGGTTTGATCCATCTCTCCAACTTGGTGATAACCGCTCAAGTGCTTAGGCTTTACGTAAAGGAACACAAGTGAAGAACGTAGACGTCCTATACTGCTTGGGTTTGATCCATCTCTCTGACTTGGTAATAACCCGCTCAAGCGCTTAGGCTTTACGTAGTGGAGGACGAGTGAAGATTGCTTCTTGTGGCATTCCATCTTTATCCGGATCTCCAAGCTTGTACAAGTAAGCGTTTCCCCTTGGTTGTTCTAGTTTCATTTCCATTCTCCAAGTATGAAGTCATTAGCCTGATACTGAATATTGTTTCATGTCGTTCACCTTATAAAGATGACCTTCTTCAAATGTTTCAAGAAAGTCACCGTCACTATTCTTAAGGATGAAATTGATAACCAGGACGAAGGTACCACATTGCTTGTAGGTGCGCCTCTCCTAGCTTCGGAGGTATTTGTTGTGGACAATTCTCGCCATATCCCGTCTTGGTCTCAAGAGGTGTTTTGTCAACTGAGAAGCTTCAAAAAAATTCAAGTCTACGAGTAGGGACCTTCATTCCACTGTTTGACAGTTAAAGTCCTCTCATCATGTAGAGACCGATTCATTAAGGGCATTTGAACTTCCTAGTAACCGAATCCATAATTGAGCAGTGAATTGGAATTCTATTCTCCTGACGACTGGTGAATCTACATTTACCAAGTATTACTGGGAATGGCTTGAAGATGTGCTAAGTAGAAATACTCAGGTTCTTAAGAGCGTCGGTCTGTATAATGCAGTGTTTGCCTCATTATTTAGCTATGATTGACACGCTCCAGTTATCCGAGCCTTTTGCGAGTACTGGTGTTCTTCATACATCGCAAGGGGAAATGTCTATTTCCCTTTGGGATCTTCATGAAATCTGTGGTCTTCCTCTTACAGGTCGATTTTATGATGAGGTCATTCCAAGCACTGAGAGTCTCAACATGAAAGACCAAAAAGGAGTGCCTTATATCCCACACATTTGTCGCGACCTGTTCTTAGCATACCACAAAATTTTACGGGATTCTAAAGGAAAATCTGGAGTAAGAATGACTACTTGGATAAAATACTGGTATAGAGGGCCGTTCAAGTACAAAAAGCCTTCAAGGAAAACCATACGGAACAAGTGACAAAAACCAAAGGAAGACTTTTCTTCGTCTGGTATCATTGTGGTGGCACCAAAATGCACTGAGGAGGAGGAAAGGGTTTTTGAAGATTTGGGTATAACTGATCAAGATATGGAAAGATTGTACTTGGCCACTTTCCTTACTTGCTGGTTATGCAAATTTGTATTTCCCAAGGACGACGTCACTTTGATCAGACCGGGGGTTTTCAAAGTTGCCAGTCGAATGGGGCACGGTGTATCATTTGGCCTAGCAATTCCAGTATTGGCTAGCATTTACAAGGGATTGAACGATATTTCTAGCGCAGATGATCCAGGAAATTGTGCAACTGTTCTTCCTTTCCATTATGTGTATGGGTGGTTGGGCGAATACTTCGACACACACTTTACATCATCTTCAGAGAAGTCTACTTCTACCATGGCAAGGTTCTCAAGAAGACTTTCAGCAAATTTTTTTGAAGATTCAATAGCTTGAGCTTTGTTCCAGACTTGTCATAAAGTGGAGATGAGCTGTCGGGCAAGAATGTTTTCAGAGTGCCAACGACTGACTGATGAAGATCATATTTTCAAAGAAGACTTTGCGTATTTGATATGCCTTCGTTCGGGACACATTTCTCTACGACAGGAAAACTACCTAGTCATCCAACCTTATAGCCCGCACTGGTTCAGTAGATAGTTCTGCTATGTACAACATTTGCCAGGAGAACTTAAAGATGACATCCGGAATGGGACTATGCTATCAGTGTATTCACATTGGAAGTCATGCTTAAATGTTGGCAGTGCATCTACAATAACCCTACCCACTAAGGACAATATTCAGGAATTTGAGGTCACCTCCGATTATATTGTTGGTGGTCAAAGGTGCATTGCTTTGAATCAACGAAGTCAAAGACAGTCTCAACTGTAGGCAATTCGTCGTCGTTATCTCAGTCAAAATCTTTTAATAAACTCATGCGTGATAAAGTGCATAGAGTTCATCCAGAAGTTAAAGGTAGTTCTACTACTCCCGCGCCTCGAGTTCAACATCCAGTTCCAGTTGATGTTCCTCCAACTCGGGTCCCTAATGATAAAGGAGAAACATAAAGTGTAGCAAATTCACGTGAAGATTTCGTTTCCCTCGGTCGACGAATTCGCAACTTGAAGTGAGGGCATATAAGTAGCAATGAAGACAGTGAAGTCAACTTTAGGCATAAGAAGACAAGTGTCAGACTCTATTGCGATCTGGACATGGCATACCCACTCGATGACACATTTTTTTGTGACGTGCCCGCTATATATCTTCAGAGAACCCTTCGCAAAGTAGTTTCCTTCATTCAAAGATGAGCTTGGCAAGTTGTTGACTACCCTTGACAATGTGGGGGCGGACGTCTCATCTTTATGAGCTATGATCCATGCACTTATGGTGACCGCAATTGACTATTATTCTGCACACTCTACTTACTCCCAAAAGCTATCTCCTGAGGTTCAAAGCGATCGTTTAGCTGATGTTGACTCTTTACTTTCTATTGCTTTGGCTTTGCAACAAGCTGAAGAGGTTCATCAGTTTTCCATGCTTGAGTCTATTAACTCTGCCAACACGCATATGGAGGAGTTGAAGAGAGAACAAGAACAATTGGAGTTAAGACTGCGTCAACTAAACAAATCACTCTCAGAGAGTGGTGCACAACTTTCATATCATCATGGTGAGGTTACCCGCTTGAGAGAGGATAAGATTGCAGTCAAAGGAGCTCCTGTATTATCAGATGCCGATGTTGAGACTTTAGATGCACTACGAGTTTCTTTTGAGAGATTGTGTAATGCCTTTAGGGACTTGTCTTGGGAATAGCAACTTTATTTGTTGTTGTAAACTTTCTCTGCTTCGTTCATATTTCTCTTCGAACTTGTCAAAGTGTTGATGTTTACTAGTTAACTTTCGTAATGAAATAAAAGCATTTTCTTATTTCATTATTTCTTTCAAATGGTTCGGATTGATGGGGAAACCCTTAAGCCGTCCTCGGCTACGATCTTGTAAGCGCCACTTGTGTATACTTCTTGTACTACGTAGGGCCTATCCCATTTCGAAGTAAACTTACTTCCGGTTTTGTGTGTTGTGATGATAGGTCTACGTAATGCAATGACAATATCTCCTACCTAAAAAGATCTAGGGCGGACTTTCTTATTAAAAGCATTCGAAAGCTGAGCTTGATAACATTCTAAGCGTTGTTGCGCTTCGAGTCTCTTTTCGTCTAATGCTTCTAACTCTTGGAGACGCAGCTTCGCATTCTCTTCATCAATCAATCCCTTTTGTATGGCCATCTTTAATGATGGAATTTGACTTTCTAGAGGCAAGACTGCTTCCACGCCATACACAATTGAGTACAGTGTAGCCTGAGTAGGTGTCCAGTATGTTGTCTGATAAGCCCATAATGCTTCGTTTATCCTTTCATGCCAATCTTTCTTGGTTCTCCCGACAACTTTCTTCAACAGGTTGCAAAGAGTTTTATTGAATGCTTCTGCAAGACAGTTGGTTGGGGCATTGTACATTGAAGAGTTGTGTTGCTTGAAACCAAAATCGTCACACAGTTTATCCATTAACTGATTCGAGAATGCCTTTCCATTGTTTGTTATGATGTAACGCGGCACACCATACCGATGAATGATGTTTACTTTGATAAAGCTCACTACGTTTTCTTTCTTCACTTCCTTTAGAAGTACAGCTTCTGCCCATTTTGAAAAGTAGTCTGTGGTTGCAAGGATGTAAGAATGACCGTTAAAAGATTTGGGTGCTATCGGTCCCACCACATCAAGACCCCATGCATCAAATGGCCATGAAGTAATTCTGGGATGTAGCGGCTCCGACGGCTGGTGTATAAAGTTTGCATGGAATTGACATGCCCAGCATTTCTTCACATAATCCATGCAATCCTTGACCATAATCGGCCAATAGTAGCCCATCCTCTTTATTTGGAAATGTAGCTTTGGCCCTGATTGATGAGCTCCACAAATACCTGATTGAGCCTCTTCCATCGCTTTGGATGCATCTTCTTCTCCCAAGCATCTTAGAAACACGCCTTCGAATGAACGACGACAGAGAATTTCTTTGTAATAAATGAATCGAGGTGCCCGATGTCGTACCTCTGATCGATGTCTCAAATCATCTGGCAATTTCCCATGCTCAAGATAATCAATTAAAGGTTGTCTCCAATCGTCAACGTCAATGGACAATACTGAGATAACGTTGACTCCTTTTTGCGATGCTCCAAGTGCTAATGGAACGACCCAATAGTGGTAAATTGGAAGATTCACTGCTTCATCTTTTGTCAACGCCAAGGTAGCAGCAAGGTTGGCTAAGGCATCTTCCATTTGGTTATCTTTTCTTGGAACTTGTTCCAACGTCACGAAGTCAAACTTTTCAAGTAACTACGTGGCCATTTGGTGGTATGGAATCAAATCATCCTTCCTAACCTCGTAATAGGTCAATAGCTGGTTGATCACTAACATAGAGTCACCATACACTTCTAAGCTTGATATCTTCATCTCCATGGGCATTTGCAAGCCCAAGATCAAAGCTTGGTATTTTGCAACATTGTTTGAGCAAAGTTCACTTAAATAGAATGAATAGGGTAATACGTATCTCTTGGGTGATACGAAGACTACGCCAGCCCCTGCCCCATCTATACGAGCCGATTCGTCAAAGAACATCATCCAAGCAAGAGAAACGTCAGCGAAGAAGACTTGTTCGTCAGGTAAGTCATTTGAAACTTCCCAGTCTGCTGGAATTGGATGATCGGCTAGGAAGTCTGCAACAGCTTGACCCTTAACCACCTTTGCTGGAGTGAAGATGATTTCATATTGATTGAGAAGTAACACGCACTTGGCGAAACGCCCCGTCAAGACTGGTTTTGACATAACGTACCTCACCGGGTCAGCTTGTGCAATTAGATGAATCATGAACGCTTGCATGTAGTGCCTTAACTTTTGAACAGCAAAAACAAGTGCAAGACACGTCTTTTCTATGGGCGTGTAGAGTGCCTGCTCTCTATGGACGTCTTTTCTATAAACATGAAAATCCTGCGACAAATGAGACAAGAACACGTGTACAAAATAATATTTGTATTAATGAAATTTTGGTTACAATCTCTTTATGAAATCCTCTTATTTGATCTCCAAAGTGTTTAAAGAAAATTTGTGTTTGATACAAGGGTCGTAGAGACTTGATCTTGATCAAATGGGTAGCACAAGGCTTATTTGGTGATTGGATTTTTTCTAGGGTGGATGAACCGGCACATATTTGTTGTGCTTGGTGGCTCTTCCAAAGTGAGGTGAAGAATGCAAAGAGTTTTCTGTTTCTTCTGAGTGCTTGGTTTGTCTAAGCTCCTTTCCTTCGTCTTGAGGCCTCCTATTTATAGGCTCCTATAGGATGCTTGACCTAAATAGCTTTCCTTCTTTAGGACCTTGCTTTGTGGGATTTTGATTTGATTTAAAATCAATTCCAATAATTTGGCAATTTAACCAAATTATCTTCAATTAATTGACTTGATTAACATTTGATTTAAATCAAAGTCAATCACAGAAGATTCTTTCCTTTAATTTTGTCTACACTTTGAACTGTTTGATGCACTCTGCCGGATTTCAACACGTGTCACCTTTGACAACTAATCCGATTTTGATGAGTCGTACGCCACATGGGCGGATTATGGGGCCCACAATTTAATCCACCAAACCCTAATTATTTTCTTATTTAACAGAATTTATTGCGCCAAAATTTGTCTGTCTACAATGACAACCGAAAATCTTATTCGAAAATTTTATCCGAAAAATTCATCCGAATTATGAGATATAAATTTTATAATAAATATTGACACGTGGCAACTAAAAATCTTCTCCAAATTAATCGTTTAAATTTTATAAAAAAAAAAATAAATTAAAGTGAATAGTATTTGCTTTTTGCATGGCAATAGGTGGAAACACAACAAGCCTTTTTCAAGAGCTGCCACTATTCACATAAATAGTAACAGCCCTTGCCTTGCCCTTTCTCTTAGTGTTTCTTTGATTAGTTCATACAGTCCAGCGTACCAAACGAGCCCCTAAGCATTATGATTTTTGATCTTTTTGTGCACAAAGAAAATAGAAATACAATACCCCAACGTAGAACGAAACCCAACTAAAGAAAACCAAGGGCGGCACACATGCCTATAAGTGAAGGCAGGCTATAATGAGGGGTAAAAGTGGGGTTTCTTAATAGCATCTAGTGCAGAATTATTATTGGACTGCTGGATTGAACCCCTCAATGGGAATCCACTGAATAATCAATGCTCTATATTCACTTTCTTTGGTACATTGGTATTATTTATACGACTACAAATAATGACATTGCATCTCAAACCTAGCATTTACACTTCAATAACATATACAAAACAAGAACCATTAGATTCAACAATGGCAACAGCGTTCTCTCTCATGAAGCCTTCTTACAGTCTCCATTTAGTTGTTTAAGCAGCAAGAACCAGCACTTTAATGGTTCCCTGACTGTTAGCAGTTAGCATGGTAGGGCTATCACTCTTCCAACATACAGCACTGATGAAGTAAGACCCTGCATCATCATCGGTGTCATCCAAATCAGGCGATCCAAATCTATGCCAAGTCACAGGTTTGGAAATTTCCTGCAAATCATACTAAAAGTTTAGATAAT
The DNA here is from genome assembly GCF_002207925.1 of Prunus avium. Next base: position 439,325 of record NW_018921336.1, read on the forward strand.
CACTAGGTAAGAAAGTGCTGAGATGGGTTATTTTGAACGCCAGCAACCTTATGATACACAAACACTTCATTCGTTTCACTGCCACACGCAATGTATTCCCCGTTTACTGTTAGACCTACGAAGTTCTTCTCATTTGTGTGACCTTTAAACGTACGAACCTTCAACCAAAAAACAGAAGATCAGTACAACTTAACTTAATCCATGAAATAAGTTTCATAATATAATGTCAACAATTCCATTCTTTTCTCGTTTTCTCTTTTGGTTTTATTTTTCCAGGTAGATTACATAAAATAACTTGTTAACTATTAAAGCGTACTAAAACCGACTTTGTTTCATCACTTACTGGAATATTTTCCTTCACATTCCATAACCGCAGTGTGCTATCAGTGGATGCAGAGGCAAGCTCATAGTTTGACAAGAATTTCACATAAGAAACAGCTTTCTTGTGCCCGGTGAACACATGGAGTGGTTGGCTTGGATTTCTTAAATCATAATAGTGGATGTGATGGTCTGCTGAACCAACCTGTAAAAGGCAGAAGGAGAAAGAGTTGAGGCTTTATTTGACGGAAACATCATAATAGAAAATTAGCACTGAAACTTTAAAATAATATTCTTCTATGCTCAGGACAAGTTTGGATAACATACGGCAGGTATACCTCCTGATTTTCACTAATCGGCATCCTGACATTGATGCAAAGAGGAGCCCCTCTTTGATATTTGAAAAATACAAAATTATCATTAACAAAGTACTGTAACTCTGAACTGTGCTAAGTTCCTAAGAATTATTAACAGGACATATCCTGGATATGATTATTTTATACACCACATACCCCACCCATAACAGGATGTCAAAGCAAAACTTAATTGATAAGCGCATGCACACATTAACACATATACATGCCTGCTGAAGGCATGTTGGTCCAGTGCATAGACCATAAGAATGATTTCTCAGGCACAGTATATTACTGTGTATTAACCGATTAAAGCACTTGTTGCACTCAAATTATCTGGTATTAAACATGACAACACACAAAAGCAGAAAACTCTGGTGCCATAATTTTTCTCCAATATTGGTAATGAAAGGAGCATACCGCAATGCAGTTGCTTGATCCAGGATTATACTTAACACAACAAATGTTCGCTTTCATGTCAATGTCAAGAACACTAGTTTCCTGCCTTGTGCACCAAACTTTTACCTGCTTGTTATAGAGAGAATAGAGGACAGCATAGTTAGTCTTCAATGAACCTTCCTTGAGCACCAAAACAGCTGAACGCACAAGTATTGTGAGCCTAAACAAGCAAAAACTCAACTCAAGCATGCACCACAATTATTGGCATTGCTAAAACATACTAAAAAATTCCACAACCAATATGCAACGTCAAATTACACAAGGACATTTTAATATTGCTCTGAATCCATTAATTTTGTCTTGCAAAATTAACATATTTATTTTCCCCCAGCTGAAATACGACAACTGAGTTATTGATACTACACCCATAACGCATCAATTTAGCCTCCCGTATATGCAAACTTACATATAGTGACCAGATACAAGCACACATCACGTATTTTGGTAGCCTAAACCAGCCAGCCTTAAGTCAGCATACAACAAAATTAGTAGCATAGTTAACAACATCTCGACTATACCCACTAGGAATATTCACTTGCAAATAGTGAGTATAATTTTTCCCCCTCGAGGTTTGTTCATAAATTTCTTACTACTGATTTAATAGATAGAAACAGAATAGTGCATGCAGCATCATGTTCTTTGCTTTTCCAGAAGGAAACAGGTACTACATTACATTTCGGATCACCTAAGCATAATACAAGACGTGGTTTAGATATAAAGATTCTGAGAGTACCTTACAATCATCACTACCAGATACAAGCCTAGTGGGCTCTGTGCATGAAAAATCAACACTCCAAGCACGTTTTTCATGCTCTTCATACTCCATGACACTCTGTCACAAAATTTAAGCATGAGCAACAAAAATTGAAGGTTGAGGCAATAAGTATACAAATTCAAATCACGCACAAAAATCAGAATGTGTAAATAACATCACATACTTGCCGAGTATTTACATCCCAAACTGTTACTATTCCCTCATAATCAGTACTAGCTATATGGTTTTTCGTAAACTTGTTCCAGCTCAAGCAACTAAGCTTTGAACGTGTAGGCATCTCCACAACAGGACAATGCACATCAGCTGGATCATTCACAACCTGGAAAGAAACAGCATAAACAATCAACATCAATACTTCCAAATCCCAAAAAGGGTGGTCAATGAGCAGTGATAATCATTAATTGATTGGCTGGCTTCATAAACTTCATAAATCAAGAGTACTTAAATTGCCAACCCACTCCCCCTAAAGAAAAAAGTAGACACAGACACATGCAGGCACTGGAAACATCACATTGAGTATGTGATTGCAAGACTCTTCAATCGTTCAAAACTGTTCAAGACTGGCTTCGACAAAACCACAAGAAGATTCATGTCAACAATTGCAATATTTCCTCCGTTAAGAGGTTTACATTTACTGAACTTAAAGTCAAACGGGACAAAAGTGAACTGATCTAATATCACAGGTCAAGGTGACAGAAATACATTGATCCCAACCCAAGTTAACTTTTGAAGTACATTTGGATAAGTGGAACTATTGCATGTTTAATTATAAATTAAATTAATTTACTTAAAGTTGAAGAAACTACATGGTGTCACATATCCTATGTTCATCAGCAGAAACATGACAGGTTTGGGCCAATGTTTGTCATGCAATGCTTCATTTATTCGAAACCCTAATCATTGCAGGCGTACAAAATGCTGATGGACAGACACATAATATTTGTTAGTATCTTATTTTATTTAATTGGAGAGCTTGTTAATATTTTATTTTATGTAATTGGAGAGCTAATTTTTATATGTGATAAACTTTTGTTCTTTATAGGTGTATGGCTCATGTAAATGAAATGATTAAAAAGGAGCCAATTACAAGAAATTATACTAATACTGAAGTAGAGCCCACAGCTTTTCTTCCTTCATTAATATTTCTCTTGCCCCATTATTTCCTAAATTAACAACAACAAAATAGAAACCAGGACCTTGTGATTTGTGTTCTTAGTTTCAATCTTATTAAATTTTTACTCATTCTAAGTTGAAAATCAGGACTGGAAGTAAATAGTACAGCTGGGCCTGACTTTTCCTAATTCAATTGGGAGAAGAGGTATGACTGAAAAAGGAAAGAAAGCAACGGAATTGTAGCTTCTACAATAGGTGTTGGACATGAGCTTGACTTTGATGTGAAAGATTGGAGACTGACATGGGCCTTAAGAAAGGGAAAAGCACACTGCATCAGGAATCCTACTTGACAAAAAAGATTTTCACTAAAAAAAGGACACTTTGGCAGCAGATAGACTTGAAGAGAGACGGCAGATTGGTAGCTTGGTGTTTTTAGTTTCAGAGCAGTTCCCCATAGAAAGACCCATTATTTTTTTTGTCATGGGGTTCTAAACTTCTAATCTCTCAGCTAAGGCTGAGAGAAAGCCCTATTCAGATTCGATGTTTGAGTTTATACTTTGAATTTTGTGTGCCTCATAGACTGGAGTAGGGATGGGCAATGGATACACTGGGTATTCAACACCATTGCCACTACCACTACCACTACAACCACCGCCACTACTACCACCACCACCACATCACCTAATGGGTGTCCTTTGCTCATCCCAATACTAGAGTATAAGAATTTGGAAGGTTAGTATAAGGATTTTGTGTCTGACCATCAACAAACATTCTTGATACTAGAGTTGTGAAAGAGAGCATAAACTATGATACATTTTCGCAAGACCATACAAGATTGTTATGTAGTTTCCTTCAAATTGGCTATATTTGTTGAGCATGAACAAGTTTGATGAATGGTTAATTCACTTCTCACTACACTTAATTTAAATTTTCTATTTGTTTATATATAACGATACAATAAACTTTTTCATGAGTAAAAACCACATTCTTATATGAGCTGAAGGCTTTAAAACGACCAAAGACTAAAGGCAATTTGGCAGCTTTGTTGAAAAAAAATTAAGAATTTAACATGGAGCATGGATGGAAATACAGAGTCAAATTAGATGAGATGAAGCCATTCAAACAAAAAAAATCTTATCTCTCCACCCTTTTCTTTTAATATTTGACTATGCTGAACACTTTCTTTTTGCTGATAGACAACCATTGTTGCTGAAAGTAATGGTAAAAAGAACATTAAAATCAAGTACGTACTGAGGAGAAGTCGAAAACTTTTATGCACCGTGAAACCCCAGCAGTAGCGAACAATTCATAATCACGGTCAAATTCAATGCTGCAATGAATGTCAACAAATCAATGAGGTTCTCAAAAGAACAGAGAGAGAGAGAGAGAGAGAGAGAGAGAGAGTAGTTCATTTTTAATATCAATATGTTTCATTCTGAAAAGTTAGACATGATATGCAATATTCACTAATCACCTTGATACTATATTAGCTGGGTGAAATAGATCCCCATGCCTAAGTTCAGCAATGACCCTCATCCGACTGTTTCATAAGAAAAATTTAAAAAAAATGCGGATGAAACATGGTGATATAGTTAATTAAAAAATTTATATCTGTGTAAATTGACCAAAAATAAATATTTCTGTAAAGGAATCCAATATCTGGTTATCATACCTATACCGCGTTAACGTAGTGAGCACTGATTGAAAATCTGCAAGGCCTGTAGTGTAACCTTCTCTTTGTATCACATTTTTGTCCCGTTCTTGCTGGGTATATGGTTGGTTCGCCATCTGGCGTCGCTTTTGCAGGTAACACTCTTGTAGTTCATCAAACTACAGCCAGAGATGGAATGAGAATAAATCAAGACAACAATAAAAAGAAGTTCAGGGTCTATCTTACCTTAAAATCAAGTAACTCGACCAATAAAAATAAACGTAAACTCAAGTAAAGTACAGAAACCCCATGGCCAAAACCCAAAATAAGTTCTGATTTCATGCCAAGTTGACAGATATTTATGCATTTATAGAGTACAATTGAGGTGGCTTTTGTTGAGGATCAAATAAGGGAATAGGTTTGGATAATAGGGCAGTACCATTTTACCCATCATCTAATGTCAAATTGTTCAGAATTCTAGTAATGGCCACGAGGTACAAGTATATTTATTAAAAGATAGAAACACGCAAAGTGCAAAGTTAGTCTACAATTCACATGAAAGGACTCTCACAGACCTGTGCATGGACCCGCTTCTTTCTGGCTACAGCTAGACCAGATTGAGTCATATACTGGGAGTCTGATGCACTTAAAGCATCCTTTTTCTGAAGTCCCCAGCCATCAAGTTTCTTAGATTGAAGATTCCATGAAGACATCCCTGCTCGCCCACTGAGAGAACTGGTGTTGTTATCTATGGAGGAAGGCCATGACTTTCTTGCACCAGAAATAGAATCATCCCCTCCAAGCATCCGCAGCTTGACGGAGTATCTGTCCCTCGCACGGTACAAGTCCATTCTGCGTCTCTCTACGGCACCTATGTCCTCTTTAATAAATTGAAGATGGGTTTGGACCTACATTGAATCCGTAATGTAAGCCATTCAATTCAATTAAGTCAAATATATTTAGCATAACACAAAGAAAAACATGAAGAGACCTCATTAAGCTCTTCAACTTTTTGCTTCCTTAGGCAATTCAAGAAGTCGAGCAGTATTTGCATATTTCTCTCCGCCTCTTCTTGTTCCATTTTCCTCTTCTTCTCCGCCAGGAGTGTCAACAGGGTGTCTAGCTCCTTGATGGACACTTCACATCCCTATCACAGCAAAGCACCACATTCATACAACAAATAACAATTCATATTCTATTTACTTGACTCGGACAATTAGACTCACCTGTTGCAATGCCTGACGAAAATGCTCCACAGGGGACGCACTTTTGGAAATTTGACGGGCCGATGCCTTCTTCAGAAGCTACAGTACATTCCATATCACAGTAAGCTGCAGTTCCAAGTATATAATTTTTCATCTTTAAGGAGTAGGAAGTTGAGAGGGGACCTTATCCAGCAGGAAATTGGGGAACAATTGGTTGGTGCTGAGGAACTGGGCGCAGCAAGGGCAGTCACTCTTGTTGCGAAGGTGGGTAATGATGCACATGTAGCAGAAGCTGTGACCACATGCTGTGAGGAAGGCATCCTTTACCAGCTGCATGCAAATTGGACACAACAAGTCCTTGTCCACCTCCGTCAATCCTTTCTCATGAGCTGGACGATCCATGTCATTGCTCCCTGGATCTGCCGAAGCCTCAACACTTGATGGCTTTGGTTCTGGTTTCACCGCCGGGACTAGAGCCCCAGTCAAGCACTCCTCCATTTCTTTCTCTCTTTGTATGTATCTCTATGTCACTCTTTTCTTTTGCTGAGCCCAATTTGATGATTATGGCCCCGCCCGGGCTAGAAATCAAAATTGTATAAATTTTTACATCAATTAAGAACTAAAATGTGACCAGGAAGGTATGATACTCGGGGAGTAGTCATCTACCCTAAAAAAGACACAATAAATATTGAATATTTTAACAAAAGTAACAAATCACTAAAATATGCAAATAGAGAATTAAATTGAATGTTTGAGCAAGATGATGATGAAGTGTATTGAAACATAACACTAGGAACAGCAAGCACAAAATCATTCAGCATAATTCTTGTTGGTTTCATTTTTCTTATTTCCCAAACACTTGAGGTGTAGTTAAGGAACAGAAAAACCATCATAAATGAAATTGAGGAGTAGAGATGTAAGGAGTTTGTCCACTTCACTCAATCTAAATACCACTCCTCTTCCTAATGCATTGGAGGACGGAAGTTTTAATAAATTTGGGATGAAAGCGTTATTTTCAAAAGTTAATTTTCAGCCATAGCCGACTCTTCTCCTTCCTGGTTCTACAAAGAAATTTAAATGGGGATAGGGTTTCATCTTTCAACTTTTCTGAATCTTTGATTGAGGAGAAGGAGAAGAAGGGCGAAGAAAGAAGAAAAGAACCTACCTTGCACTTGCAGCTGCTGCAGCCAGCAGAGGAGCTGGAAGTACCCTATTGCTTCTCTTAATCTTCTTTGTCGATTCTCCTAGCCCAATCAAATAAGCTGCAGTTCAAATTCAAACAAGTAAACCCAATCAAATGAATGCAAATAAAATAGCTAAAATATCAATAATTATTTTACTATAAACATCCACACGTATTGAAAATCAGTTGGGTCAAAACAGCAAAGAACCAAAACCCACTCGAAATCTATACAGACAAACAAAACCCACATAAATAAAGAAGCAAACTGAATCAAGAAATGAGAAAAGCAGCAATTCATTGGGTTTTATTTTCAGAAGCAGGGACATCCATATAGAGAGAGAGACAGAGCAAGAGGAAGTTGGGCAAACTTACAGTTAGAGAGCAAAGAGAAAACTGGAAAGTAGGGTTTCAGGTTGAGGGCTTGAGGTAGAATCAGATTTAAGATTGCAGTGTGAGGAAGGAAGCCATGGCTGCTTTGGGTTCTTCAGCTTCATTAGCAACTGTCACGCCTGTTACGCAAAAATAAGAAGCGCACCATCAACCACGTGTATCAAAGCCACCAAAACAATTCTGTATCTGTTGCCTTTTGAGTTTGAAAGCCGATGTTGCTTTGGCAGCATTTGGGCATTTCTATTGGGCTTCACACGATTGTGATGTTTAGGGCCTTTGTTTTCTTCGGCCCTTGGCCTTCATTTGTACTCAATATTTTAATTTTTGGCATTAAACTTGGATTAAAAAGTAAAAACTAGTGGAGTGTATGATGTCTATTTACAAAAATTCCACAGTGGGCGTGATGTATCCATGCGCCCCTATTATGAACCGTTGGATGAGTAAGTGGGGATGTGGGTTAAATCCACACCGTTGAATGGTGGTAATCGGTTAAAATGGTTGTTGTAGGTAAAAGAGAACAAAAGAAAAATTAAACAAAAATAGAAAAATAGAACAACAAAAGAAAAATAGAACGATACAAGGAAGGGCAAAGAAGATCTTGAACTGCTGAGGCAATCCCACCGACTCTCTCTGTCATCTCTCCCTCTCTTCCCCTGCAACTCAGAGGAGATGCATACTAAGGGGATATTTGGTGTTCTTGAGGTTGATCATATTGGCATCTTGAGGTCTGCATTAATTTCTGCTTAGTTGCTTCTTGGGCTTAGCCCCCATTTTTACAACAAAAAAAACTTGCTGAAGCCAACGACTGCTTTGTCGTCAAAGTCACTGTGAGTACAAAACATTCCATTCTATTTTTGGGGTTAATGGGTTTTTGTTTTGCTGAAAAGAAAACCATTGTAATTTGAGTTTTTTCACATACAAGAAACACATCTTTAATGTTGGGCATATTGTTGGGCACCTTCTATAGTGCACCAGCACACCCATGCGCCATTTGTCCTTTATGATTCCCCAAGATTTTTTTTAAAATTGTTTACTAGTTATACAAGTTGTCAAGTTTCCACTTTTTGTTTATATTTAAAGCAAATACAATTGCGTAAGGGTCATGCAATTATGTCCTTCCTGTTTGGCAATTGACATATGATTGGACATGTTATTTTTCAATTGAGTTTATTCTTTTTGACTCACGATGACATGCTTATGAATTTTGCAATGGTATTTGTTTACTTTTATAAATCTAAAGTTACCGTTTTAGATTCTTTTTTTATGAGAACTGTTTGACTTTTTTTTTCTTCTGATTTTGATATGTCACCTCATTGTAGCTTTACTCAAGTTCATTATGAGTTGCTGGTTTTATTTATATGAATTATGATGGCTAGTTGTGGCTAATTCCTTCGTATTTTATGCCTAGTTTTTAAAAATCAATTGAGGTTGATAGTTTTAATTTTTTGTTTCTTTTGTTTCATAGAATTGATGAATGCACATCAACATTTATTTGAGAGTTTGAAAGTCTTTATCCATCAAATTTTTTCACCTCGAGTTTTGTCTATGTAATTGGTTGAAATCAATTTCTAAAATAAGAACTATATTACTTGTTGAACTCTATGTTATGTGGTTGTACTTTTGTAGACATCCACAAAGTATTATAAATTTATATTATTTTCCTAACATGGCCATGGATTTTATAGTACATTGTTAGGATTAAAAGTCAAGAAAAACAAGTATAAAAGTATAAAGTTTACAAGTTTTCTCGTAGATTACAAGATTTTCAATTGTATTTACAAGGATAATGACATAATTTTACTCCTCAAAGTCCATTCTTACCTTGGTACTATGTGTCATTTTCTTTGTAAATTAGAGTATTACAGTGTTATGGATTAGGGTGGACCATATGTTGTTACAATTATTTCAATTATTTCACAACATTTGCAGATTTTTTTAGGATTCATGAGTTAGGGGTCGCTTTATATAACTTGTAACCAAAATCAATAAAACTTGGGTAACTTTATATAAATCCAATTGGCCAAACTGAAATTGTTTTTTTTTACTTGTAACCAAAAACAATTTTTGAACATCTAAACTATTCTTTTTGTTTTGTTATTTCTTAAATGTGAATAAATTACTATAAGGAACTAAAATACGACTACATAGTATAACTCGTTTACGTGTTTAATATCAATCAATGATAAGATATTTAACTTTTAAGATATAATATCAATAAATATCCACTTATGTTATAATAAATATTATATGACCATACTCTGAAGCCACACTATAATTACTTCTCAAGATGACATATTATTATATAAAAATATACTGCTCCATTTGGATGAAGGAATTGCCAATTACATAGAATTCTAAAATGACGGAATTTAGATTTCCGTCATTTTCGTAATATAATTGGTTCATGTTCCTATCAATAAAAAAATGTTTAATAAGAATATAGAATAATATAATACTTAAATAATACATATTGCACTTTATAATCAATTTATAATACATAAATATGATATTTACAATGGAACGAGTATGTCCATTTTAGTATAATATGAATCCTTAATATTGTAATCACCACCTTATTTACAAGAATAATGACTCAATTTACTGTGCTAAGGTTCATTCTTACCTTAACATTGTATTGGGGGTCATTTCCTTTGTAAAATTATGCTATTACAGGTTTAAGGATTCCTTTTATAAATTTATGGAACCCCCTGTGTTTATAAGCACAAGGACCAAATTTATTCCACCAAGGTCCACACTTACCCTATTCTTATACAAGGGTTCCTTGTTGTTGTAAATTATGGTATTACGAAATTAAGGATTGCTTTACAATGTAATGGAACGAGTATGTCCATTTTAGTATAATAAGAATCCTTAATGTTGTAATCACCACCTTGTTTACATGGATAATGACTCAATTTACTCCTCCAAGGTTCATTCTTACCTTAACATTGTATTGGGGGTTCATTCTTTACTCCTCCAAGGTTCTTCTCTTGTCTCTCCCCTCCCCCTTCCAAGGTTCATTCATGAAGAGTATAATCCGACTTTAAAAACAACACAAGATTGTCTTTATTTCTCCATATTGTATAGTCATAAAGCAAACTATTTATGAAGTCTCCAAAGCTTGCAAAATCACTCAACTTAATGAGTTCTCAATCTTAAACACCATCTAGAGAATTCCTAATGTTAAACAATTTTATTTTTCCTTTAGCAATGACATAAATGGAGCTATGCACAATACCACCATGACAGCAATAATTTTCATGGATTTCCCGAATGGCTGACAATAAGCCACTAATTTTCTTTATCCATGAATAGTGCAGTTGGAGTTCTCTCTGAACAAGTCAAGCAGGTAGTGAAGGATGTGGATTTGGTTGATAGACAGACAATGCCCACTGATGGATTGTTGCATCGAACCATTCATAGCCAATTGACCAAAAATCGTTCATATAAAGGTTGTTATAGAATGGGTTCAAATTATAATCCTCATAATAATTAACAATTAATGTATCCAGGGGCGGGGGATTGGTTTGACAATAGACAAGAAGATATGGGCTTAAAACGCGATCATTCAGGTTGCTAAGAGTGCATGTATAATAAAAAATATTTAGAAGCCAGTTAACATCAACTCTAGCACCAAAGTTAAAAAAATTCATGGGTTTAGAAGGACCATCTATCTGTCGTACAATTTCTCCATCACACCAGTCGCCTTCTCCTATTCCATGGATATCAAGGACAAAACTATGGAAAGTGACATTGGCTCCTAATACTTTGACTATGGATGTATTTTTGTTAACCTTATCATCTATGTATTCAATAAATTGGCGTTCCTTATTCATTACCTTTTTTTTCCTTCTACAGAGATTACTATAGAAGCCGCACAAAGAAATGTTGATGCGGTTCGGGTGCAATATCAATTTTTTTCATGGTCAGGGATATACAGCATACACAATACAATTATGTGGAGGTACAGTAAATGCAGACTAACTCATTCACCGCTTAAGAGCCAATATTTGACTCGGACAGTACATATTTGGAAATTGATGAATTTGATGACAAAATTTTGAAACATGTGTGGTGATATACTCATCCTCCGATTTTGGATCCAACACAATATAATAGTAACCTATGTCGTGATGATTAGGTATCCCATCATATGTGCTAGTGATAGCGATATAGGTCGGAGAGCGAAATCGTACTGAAAATCTTACTTTCAACATCGAACACCATAATGCACCGTTTGTGGCATGTATGTCTAGGCCATTAGTTTTATGTTTCTAAAGTATATAAAAAAAAAATTATCCATTTCCAAAACTACTTCCCCTAATAATTTCATTCGGAGGATATTGAACTCCTCCCCAATAGTTATAACAGAAGTTGAAATTAATGCGATTTCTCTATTGGCATCAATCGCCTCAATTGTTAAGGACCGATTATGTTGTTTAAAATGGTGAGATACATTTATCTTGAATCTCAGCAGTTGATGTGGCTGGTTATCGTATTTATCAAATTTATACTCCTTCCAAAAATGATTCCCACTTACTCTGATTCGAATTCCAACCTCTGAACTTTTCAAATGCAATGTGGTCGGAAAAAAATTTAAGTGCATAAGCGGACTTACTTTGATAAACATAACTTATTTTCTTCATCCTAAAGCCGAGCGTCAGTAAAAACAAAGGATTCATCAATTTCTTAACAAATTCATGAAGAGTATAATCCGACTTTAAAAACAACACAAGATTGTCTTTATTACTCCATATTGTATAGTCATAAAGCAAACTATTTATGAAGTCTCCAAAGCTTGCAAAATCGCTCAACTTAATGAGTTCTCAATCTTAAACACCATCTAGAGAATTCCTAACGTTAAACAATTTTATTTTTCCTTTAGCAATGACATAAATGGAGCTATGCACAATACCACCATGACAGCAACAATTTTCATGAATTTCCCGAATGGCTGACAATAAGCCACTAATTTGCTTTATCCATGAATAGTGCAGTTGGAGTTCTCTCTGAACAAGTCAAGCAGGTAGTGAAGGATGTGGATTTGGTTGATAGACAGACAATGCCCACTGATGGATTGTTACATCGAACCATTCATAGCCAATTGACCAAAAATCGTTCATATAAGGGTTGTTATAGAATGGGTTCAAATTATAATCCTCATAATAATTAACAATGTATCCAGGGGCGGGGGATTGGTTTGACAATAGACAAGAAGATATGGACTTAAAACGAGATCATTCAGGTTGCTAAGAGTGCATGTTGTTGTGTAGATTTAGCTCCACCAAAATGGATTAAGCTGCATCCTCAACTTGTGATACTCGCAAGTGCACGAACCGTTGGTAGTTTAGCGTATGTAAGTGCGAGGTCGATTCCACAGGGATTGGTGATTGAATGATCCAATTTAGTTTCCCTACACAAAATAGAAACAAAAACAAAGAACATAAAACAAGGAAGAAAGAAATAAGTAACTCAAGCAAATAAGTTCCCAAGT
>NW_018921336.1:458295-474814 GCF_002207925.1 Prunus avium
ACCCCCCCCCCCCCCCCTTTTTTTAGCCACTTCTTCATTTTTTTGGTCTCTACTTTCCTCCATACAGCGAGAGGTAGCACAAACCTATCCACAAGTAGGCTACCATGAGTTATAGCATCAAGGTAAAACAATTGAAGGAATAACAAGCAACCATCGATGTAAACTTGATTGTTCTCCTTAAATGACCTGACACTATCTAATAAAAATTTGAATGAATAACTTGCCCAGTTTTTCCTTGCTATTTCCTTGCTATCTCTTAATGGAAGTCGATATTTTAGATTCATATACACGGAAGTGGTTGGACATAGCAACGTGCATAGAGCAAACATGGCAAAACCAACTTTGACAAAGTCACCTGCTTCTTCTGTCCCCACCATCATCTCCTTCAACTTATTATTCTTTAAAAGCTTCTTCCCAACCAAAAAAGAATTTCGCACCTTTACAATGTGTTGCTCATCCATCGATCCGGTGAAGTCAACTTCCTCTCCTCCATCCTTAACACCCATTATGCGCACGAAGTCATCCATAGATATCTTAAGTATTTTCCCATGTAGCACGATTGATGATTCAAAAAGATTCAGTTTATCAACCAAAAAACGACACATTGAATGAGATAGTTTTCCGCACTTCATTTCCAACAATGAAACAAATCCCATTTCTTGGATGGCTGATTTTTTTCTCATCACTTAAAACATTTATAGTGTCATTTACATCCTTCGGACTGCATCATGTGGCTATCTTCAAACAACTCTTGTTCGAGGCGTTCGTTGAAGATTTTTTAGGTTCGTACTCTGCTTTCTGAGTAGCATCCAATTTTTGCCACATATCAACGATTTCCTTCTTGGTCTGAGGAAGAAAATAATAAAATTCAATCAATTCATTATAAGTTGTGAGCTGTAATGTCTCTATTTAAATGTATTGTTGCCAATTTCTCCACTATTTTTTGTTGCTTCATTTCATCGCCCTTTATTTTCCTTTTCCTATTTAAAATATTATATTTAGTTAGTCCTATAAAAAGTACTTAATATACTGGAAGAGACGTATAACACTTACAGATAGTTAAAATAAACGGTCTTGTGACTAATCACCATCTTTGACTCGTCTTTTGTTGTTTTTGGATTTTTGCCCTTATTATGCACATCACTGTTCTTTCTCACCATTTTATAATTCCAAAATGATGAGCCTACATTAAACAAGAAAAACATTTTATCATATCAAATAAACTCAATTAAAAAAAAAAAAAAAACCTATCAACTCATATGCAAATTGTCAAACTATATCAAACAAACTCAATGGGAAAATAACATTTCAACTCATATGCAATTGCCAAAGGAGATATGAAATTGTAGGACCCTTAGGCATTGCATATTTGTGCTCCAATATATCTCCCTCTACGCATTCAACGTAATTCTCAGGCATCCAAAACTATTTCAATACTAGTTCTCATGCTATCCACTTTCATGGAAATTTTACAATTTTAAAAAATATGTGAACGAAATTAAATTCATATTAGGTTATAACCCATTATTTTTTAAGTCTTTCAACTCATTCCATAGTTCGAACATCCAAGAATACAACATATTAAACAAAACAAAAAGTAGTCTTATCAAATAAACTCAATCGAAAAATAACATGTCTCATATGTCAATTGCCAACCAGGTGTTATGAAAATTGCATTACCCTAGGTAATTTTATTTTTTTGCTATAATATATCACCTTCTACATATCCAATATAATTCTGAGGCATCACGAAACACTTTTATTGGTTATTCGCAGCCTATTGACTTTAATGACAATTTTACAATTTTTAAGAAGGTTACCCACCCACAAAAATTAAATTCATATTACGTTTTCAAAAATGAACTTAAAGAGGTGAGGTTAGGGTTTAGCAAACATAGGTCATATTACGCAATACTAATTTTACAAAAGGTTAGGGTTTATCAAGAGATAAAATGAGATTCTTCAATACTACCCTTACAAAACTTCAAACCAAGTGCTTTAAACCTTAAGTAAATAGCTGCCAAACAATGGAGGAATCTTCACCACATAACATATGTCAACTCATATGCAATTGCCAAATCATAGAAACAAATTGCATGAACCCTATATAATTGAATTTTAGTCAGTCATATCGAATAAAATCAAAAAATAACATGTCAACTCATATTCCAATTAACAAACTAATTTTTATTGAACCATATATGAAATTGCATTCTCGCCAGTCATATCAAACAAACTGAATTGGAAAGTAATATGCCAACGCATATGCCAATTGACAAATAGAAAGCTATGAATTGCATGGCCCCTATGCAATTGTATTTTCGTGCTCCAATAAATCATCTTCTATACATCCAACGAAATTCTTATGCATAATATTACAATGCTTGTTCTCTGTATAAAAGATAAAATTGCAATGCTACCAACTTTCATTCAAATTTTACAATTTAGAATAAGGTTACCCACCCAAACAAATTCAATTCAAATTTGGTACAAAACTTAGGTGAAGGTTTACCCATAAACATAAATTAACTTAAAAATTCTTCAGATTAGTTAGGGCTCAGCAAGAGACAGATGAGATTAAGGTTTAACCATAAACATAATTAACTTAAAAAGAGGTGAGATAAGTTAGGGCTTAACAAGAGATAGGTGAGATTGCTCAATACTAACCTCAGAAAGCTTCAAATCCAGTGATACCCAATGCTTTAAACCTTAGGAAACAACTGACAACCAATAGAGGAGATGGCCATCTTCAGCAGTAGAGTTTTTTTGGGTTTGAAGTTCAGACCAGCTTTGGGGAGCATCACGCGCTAAAATACCAAAGAAAAAACCTATTACCTTGACCTGTTATAGCAGGTTTTCTTTTATTTTTTTTACAAATCAATTAGCATGTGCACTGCACATGCTTCATAAAGGACAAATGGCTCATGGGTGCGCCTGGTGCACTATATGAGGCGCTGTCTATTTAAAAGTGACAACAATAACGTTAAAGAAAAAAATCCAACAATATAACATGGATATATTTTCCATGCATATTCTTGGCGATGAATGCCCCATTGAATTTATTTTTACTCTTTAATATTACTACATTTATTGAGACATCGATATTAAAATTATTCTTATGATGAACTTCTCTTACATTAACTACCACACACGAAATCAAAAAGTATGTGTATTTCACATTACAATTCGTAAAGAATCGGAATTAGATTGATTAGACAAGGGTAGTTGATCTTAGACACATTCATTCTCTCCCTTATTCATGACTTCTCCAATTCATGGCTTCCTCCATTTTAAGTAAACAAACATGCCATAAGTTAAGGAAAAGAGCAAAGTTTTTTTTTTTGTGCCAATTAGGGTTTGATTTTTGGATGGATCAAATGCGCAAATCAAGGGATTCCAATTTCAATCCAAAAGATTTCGCAATGAAGATTCTCTTCCAACTCCGTTCTAAATTTGTTTGAAATCTCAACATTCATTTTCATTTCGAAAACTTGGAATTTTTCAAAAGTTACATATGCTAAAATATGAGAAATTATGAGAGAATATTTGTTTGTGGGAATTTGTTGTGTATTCCTCTTCTTGTAAGAGGTAATATTTATAATACAATGGAGCCTTAGTGGCCAAGTAAAATAATAAATTTCTATTTATATTTACAGTAGTAAATCAAGAATTAAAGTAAATCAATTACAATTAATAAGAGAATCATTTGTGTGTAAGGAAAGTCAATAGTCCACAAATCACGCCAATACTCCCCTTCACGTTAGTGCATAAATGTTGCCAATGCCCAACTGGTCCAGTGAATTGTGGAATGCTCTACTGGAAATTGCCTTTGTCAAAATATCTGCCAATTGATCCTCGGACTTCAGGAAAGGAAAATGAATCACTTTAGCCTCAAGCTTCTGTTTGATGAAGTGTCGATCCACCTCAACATGTTTGGTGCGTTCATGTTGAACCGAATTTTGTGCAATAGCGATTGCAGCTTGTTGTCACAAAAGAGATTCAGTGTGGATGTAGGTTTTTACCCAAGTTCAGTAAGTAACTTTCTTAACCAAAGGAGCTCACAAATTCCTTTAGTCATACCTCTGAATTCTGCTTTTGCACTAGATAGAGCTACTACCTTCTGTTTCTTGCTCCTCCATATCACCAAATTACCTCCCACAAATGTGAAGTAACCAGATGTGGATCTTCTATCTGTTACACGACCTTCCCAATCTGCATCTGAATACCTATCAACATTCAGATGACCATGTTTTGAGAACATAAGTCCTTTTTTTGGGTGCAGACTTCAAATATCTATGTATCCGAAGAACTGAATTCATGTGGTCTTCACTTGGAGAATGCATAAATTGATTGACGACGCTCACCGCATAAGCAATGTCTGGTCGGGTATGTGCCAAGTAGATCAATCTTCCCTCTAACCTTTGGTATCTTTCTTTTTAGTTAGAACTTGATTCGGGTATTCTCCAAGATGATGATTCTGAACAATAGGAGTGTCTAGAGGTCTGAAATCTAGCATTCTTGTGTTTGTAAACAAGTCCAAGAGATATTTCCTTTGAGAGAGAAATATGCCTTGCTTTGATCGGGCCACCTCAATCCCCAAGAAATACTTGAGTCCACCTAGATTCTTCATCTCAAATTCAGTAGCCAAATAGTCTTATAGTTGAGATATTTCCTGTTTATCATTCCCAGTAATAATCATATCATCAATATATATTATTAAAGCAGTTACCTTCCCTTTCTGATGTTTCAAGAATAGAGTATAATCTGAATTACTCTGTCCGAAACCATTATTCTTCATCGACATGGTGAACTGTCCAAACCATGTGCACGATGCCTTTCGTAATTTTCATATTGTTCCAATCTTAGTAGTATTATATCCAAGATGAATGTCCATATACACCTTCTCTATGAGTTCTCCATGCAAGAAAACATTCTTTACATCAAACTGGTGTAGTGGCCAATCCAAATTAGCTTCAAGGGACAATATGACTTTAACGGTGTTTAACTTTGCTACTACAACAAAGGTTTCTTCATAGTCTATACCGTAAGTCTGTGTGTATCCCTTTGCCACAAACCTTGCCTTGTGTCGCTTGATAGATCCATCAACAATGTATTTTATAGTAAATACACATCTACATCTGATGGTCCTTTTTCTTTGTGGTAATGTTTCCAGTGTCCAAGTCTGATTTTTCTCAAGAGCTTTCATCTCTTCCTTTATAGCTTGAACTCACTTTGGGTCTTTTAATGCTTCAGCAGCCTTGGTTGGGATATGGATAGCAGACAACTGATGCACAAGAGCCTTGAGTGGTTCAGATAGTTTCTTAATGGATACATGATTCACAATTTGATACTTTGATGTCTTGCCAATATCTGGTGAATAACGATTTGGTGACTTCCCACGATTCTACTTGAAAGCTACAGATTTATCCTCTAAATTCACAAGTGCAGTAGGAGTAGTTACCTCAAAGATATTCTCATAAGTTTGGTATGTCGATACTGTTGAGTGAGATGGGGTCTTCAACTTGTTGCTCTAGGTTGTTTGTAGGAGTGGGACTCAAAACAAAAATAGCTTCGTAGGGGTTAGGCAATCGATCATCGGGAATGGATGATTGATCGATTTTCGGCAGACTGTGCATACGCGAATTTCTTCTTTTTCCAAGTTGCTCCAATTCTACTTTTCACTCCCTATCTCTCTATGAAGCGTAGAATTGGAAGTGGGGTCATGGAAGAACATCTCAGATTCTAGAAAGGTCACATCTAAAGTAACATAGGTCCTGTAGATATGAGGGTGATAACATCGATAACCTTTCTGATGAGTGACATATCCCACAAAAACCTAACGAAAGGTGCATGAATCAAGCTTGCTACGTTGTTTTTTGTGAAGATGAACAAATGCCACACATTCAAAGATTCAGGGTGTGAGCACCAAAACAGAGGGCATGGGCCCTTGTTGCGCTAGCACTTGTATTGGAATACGAAAGTTCAGGACACCAGATGACATGCGGTTGATCAAGTGAACGGTGGTGATGATAGCATCATCCTAATGATGACGAGGAACATGAGCACCAATCAGAAGTTCTCAGGCTGTTTCCAGAAAATATTGATTCTTTTGTTCAACAACATCATTTTGTTGTGGTGTCTGAGGACAATTCGTCTCATGTATAATTCCATGTTGTTGGACGTAAGTCTGAAAGTCATGATTGGCAAATTCTCCACCATTGTATGAGTGAAGAATCTGTATTTTAGCATTGAACTAAGTTTTCATCTATTTGTGGAAGAACTGAAATAGTGAAACACTTCGGTTTTTTTTCTTCATCAAATAAAGCCATATCATTCATATACAATCATCTACGAATGTGACAAACCATCGAACGCCAGAAGGAGCAGTGATAGGTGAGGTCCCCAGACATCATAGTGAATTAACGTAAACGAAGTAGTACACTTGCTCGTACTCAACGAATAGGGCACATGGTGACTCTTGGCCAAAATACATGTGTCACATTTGAAGTTGGAGTCTTTAAAATCTGAGAATAAATATGGTAGAAGATACTCATATAATTAAAAGACGGATGTCCCAATCAACAATGCCACAACCAGATTTGCTTTTGTTTGCTATTAGAGGGATGCATCACACTGTTAGCCATGCCGAGACTGAAGTCATCCACATAATAGAGCCCCCTTCGCTTAGTACCACAACCAAGAATCTCCTTAGTGTGAATATCCTAAAGCAAACAAAAACTCGGGTAAATTAGTACACAACAATTTAATTGTTCAGTAATCTGAGCAACGAACATCAACTTATTAGATAGAGATGGAACGAGTAAAGTATTAGACAATGAGAGAGAGGATGATAGAGCAATAATGCCAACCCTGTCACAGGATAAGTAACTCCATTGGCATTAGCAATACAAGTTCGTCTAGGTTGGGTAGTATTCAGAAAATCAACAGGATAAAACATCATATGATCAATTGCACCGGAATCAATTATCCAGTCTATGGAATCACTCTTATCCGAAGTATGGAATCCATAATAAGTACCATTACTGGCAGTGTCACGTTGTGTTCGTTCTTTGAGAGTAGCCCACCATTCGGGGTAGCCATGTAATTTGAAACAAGTCTCACGAGTGTGTCTCAGATCATCACAGGATGCGCAATCTTGTCCATGTGTCGGGGTCGTTGGTCGGAAAGTCATAATATGTGCAGCAGAAGATGCATAGGATATAGATTGAGTAGGAATCTGGATCGAAATTTGAGTCGGAGTTGGGGTCTAAGTCTGAGTCCGAGTTGGTATCTAGGTCAGAATCTAAGGCAATTTGGGGTCTAGGTCTTTCTGGAAATCAATTCTTTGAAGATCGGGATCGGAATAGGGGTCTTAGTCAGATCCTGAGTCAGGATCGGGTTCGGGGTCTGGTTCTGCATCTTTAGGGACTGAGCCATCTAAGCACTCAATTTGGCTAGGGTTGGGGTCTGGTTTTCCATCTTTAGGAACTGAGCCATCTGAGCACTCAATTCGACTAAGGTCGACTGAGAAGGAGAGGCGGTGTCGATGATGCTACCTCTATGAGGAATTAAAAAAACATCCTCCCCCATGGCGGCGATGAGGGTTTGAAACTAGAGTCAATAATTCCAAGATCGCTGCTCTGATACCATGCTAAAATATGAGAAACTATGAGAGAATATTTGTTTGTGGGAAATTTCTATGTATTCCTCTCCTTATAGGAGGACATATTTATAATACAACAGTGCCTTAGTAGCGAAGTAAAATAATAAATTCTGATTTCTATATAAAGTAGTAAATCAATTACAATTAATATGGAAATCCTTAGTGTGCAAAGAAAGTCAATGATCCATAAATCACGCCAAACAATTTTGAACATGCACAACAACTAAGCACAATACATTCAACCCCTCACCTTGAGGTTGGGACACACCTTGCACCTTGCATCCAACCTCAGTCTTTACCATATGCAGAACAACCAAGCACAATACATTCATGGGGCCAAGTTCTGTTTCTCCAGTAGTATTCTAGGAATTATTGTTGCAGGTTTAGGCATTTGACTTCGCGCTAAGGAGAGGGAGAGCTTTGCCAGGATATCAGACTGTAGTAAGTCTAATCGCTCTTTCAAAATTACCAATACTGTATCACATGCTTTTAGTAGCCAGTGAAGGTCAGACAAATACAGTTACAGTGATTAGCTTACGGATAACAAAATCTTCCTGAAAGCCATGCAACCTTTTAAAATCAATAAAGGACTCCCATGCTTCCTTCACTCAGTGTTCCTTCAAGGCCTTTTCGAGCGTTTTGAACACAACTGCATGAGAGGAACCTTCCCAGCATATCCTTTCAGGCTGAACGCTAGTAGAAAAATCCCGGGTAGATAAAATTTGATGTTGTTCATATCTTACACTTAATACCCCAGGCTTTTCGTATCTTCTACTCAGAACTGATTCTCTATCATAATTTGATATTAAGGCAGTCCTCCGGAAAGCTGAAACGACACAAAAAAAAAAAAAACACAGAGGACATTGATGAAGCGATTATGCGTTAGAACCTCTTTTGTCACTATTAGTGCCATAGATATTTCATCATAACGATGAAAAAACACCGAGAAAGGATAATCACCGGCCGTGACATACCACTGCTAAACTTTGGCCTAGGTGAAAAAACATGCACCAATTGCATACTCATTTACGTAAGCCATAAACAGTAGCCAATATTTGCTAAGACAATTCCTCGAGGATCCAGCATGCTCTCTTTATGCCCACATGCCCAACTAGAATCAAAGGGCACAAAGTAACACACATACAGAGTCACATGAGAAAATAATCTGACACCAAAGCCAGCCAGGAAATCATATCACAATGACTACAATCAATAGCGAACGGGGTATCATAAAACTGGTTTTAGTCATACATCTAGGCTCTGTTTGTTACGTAGGACTGGTTTGGACAAGACTAATTATGAGAATTGTCTAGGATAGGCTTGGCTTGGACTAAATTCTGTCCTATGTTTGATGGGGCGCTAGATTAAGGGGGAGTATAATTCAAAACTATGAAAATAATCATTTCAAACATTAATACTTTTTTTTTTGTTCTCAAATATGCATCAACAAAAATCATAAACTTCACTAAATATTACAGCCATAAAAAATATATTCAGGCTTAAATGAATATTACAGCCCGTTTTTCAATTAAAATTTAATTAATATTATAAATTTACCTCACTAACACTGTAATTCATGTCTAGTAAAGCCTCACAACATACATCAAACTAATGTAATTACACTCAAGAAAAAAAGAAAAGACAAGCAAATTGAACTGCATTAAATACAATTTATCTTTTTTACCATGAAAGAAAAAAGCAATTAAACTGCATTAAATAAAAGAAAACATTAAAACCTGAAATCATTGTATAACATGAACACATAAAAGCACTCATCCAAATTATACAAAAAAAAAGATTAACGCATTAAAGCTTTTTGATATCATACCAATGGCCTTCGGCCGTATTATCCACAGCTCGCTTTACAATAATTTCAAAACTGTAATTTCCCTGTTGTATTGGCCAATTTCCACTAAAACTTTACAACACTGATGAACATCTATCATTGCCAGAACATAATGATTTGAGCAAAAAAGAGAAGTGGAGACTGTTAAATTTAATGCAATGGGAAAACTGCAGAGATGGAGCAGCCAATAAGAAGAGTGCCATGAACTGCCTTGCATAGGAAATTTATTTATTTATCACCCCGCACTACGTTTGGATCATACAATCTTCACAAGGTTCAGTTACATGTGATCTGAGTGCACAGTTACTCTCTGTCGTTTACAGTTTTTCGCCTTTGAATAGATGGGTGTAATTGTGTCACAACTATCCGGCTGTGTGTTGTTTGCAACCTTTACGTCCATAATGCTGAGAACTTCGCCTGACGATCTTCTTGCATAAATAGCAATAGTGGTTTTGGCATGCCCAGCAGAACATATGATTGTTATTGCCAATCTGATGGGAAAAGGCAGAAACTCTATTTATCATATTGACACAACTCCAAAAATCCTCAGAAAGACAAAAAGGACATTTACTACTTTTGAAAAAAACAAAAAGAGAACATAATGAATTTCCTTATTAACCATCAAGTAAACCCATGAATATCTGATTTGTATCAAGGCGCCGTCTTAACTCACCTTTGCATTAAACTGACCACAATTAGGGCATAATTGACCATGTGCAGCAAAGAGTTCAGCTTGAATCTGACCCAAAACCTGTCGAGGATTCATCTGTGCCTCCCAGTTCTGAATTGCTTCTTGCGGGAACAGTTCACATGCACCATCTCTTCAATTAATACAAAGCTAATTAGTTCTACAGAAAATATGTATATACATATTGATGAACATACAAATAAAGCATAGGAATAGCCTCAAATACTTAAATCAATTTAGAAACCTGAAATGATCATATCCCTCAATTGCCTTATCACAGCGGTAACAGAAGTATTGCCCACAGTTTTTACACACCATCTTGTTACAACCTTCAGTTCGTGATATTGCCATCTTACAAGATGGGCATTGCTTTGCATCACGAAGAATTTCCCTCACACTGAGAATCTCATTGATTTTCTCACGTTCTTTGTGCCTTTGATTGTCATTCAACTGTCCCAAATTTTGACGTTCCTGCATTATAAATTTGTTTGTATTCAATTCTCACTAGTAAATTAAAATAATATGAAGTTTCTAATAGAAATGAAAGATAGATATCCTTTTTCTCTAGAAGGGTGGGACCAAAGAAATGTTTAACTCAGATATCATAAATTGATCGTGCACTATAACACTATTGAGAATATATCTTGCATTTAGTTCTAAGCCTAGCACCAAAATACCTATGAGGATGTCTCCAACCATTGCCAATTAATTTGAGTTGGATGCTCAAACATTAAAAGAAAACTTTACCATTCTGCAGCCACCATAAAGCACACCATTTCTTAGCTGTCAAAATGCCTATGAAAAACTAAGGAGATATGGGAGTTATTGAATCGAAGTGAAAATGACATCTAAATGGGGGTGGTTGGGCATGGCAGAAGTAAATTGATAGAGTTTGCGAAGGTCCCATCATGTATATCATTGGAGACAGTAAAACCATTTTGCACTTAGTGAATTGAGATAATCCATAGGAAAATTAGCCTGAGGTTGACGTGGTCAGTTTGCAGCAACCATAAGACAAAGTTTTTTCTTTTTTACTTTTGAATGAATACCATAAAACACAGTTTATATTGCCACATATATGTCTTTTATCTCAGCTGTTAAAATGGCTATGAAATGTTAAGGAGGCATGAAGTTATCCCATTGCAGAGAAACTGACAGCTAAGACCTGTTTAATTTATTCGCCTAGTATTGCAACAAAACACCGTGTATTTACCAAACCCAAAAGACTTGGAGGAATTCACAGCTGCAAACATATTACTAATTGTACAAATAAGATATATTTATCATGGCAAAAACATGCCTTTGAACCTCTGTATTTTCATTTTGAGAAGAATAACAAGAATTTATAGTATGATCAAAATAGTTCTGATGTAGTACAGCCCATAGGTGTTAGGTTAAGCACTTAGACAATAGCACATAGAAGAATATAAGAGACCGAGGAGAAGAAATATAGATCGAAAAGACGAGATAAAGGGCAGAAACAGTAGAACAGAGAAGAATATCGGAGATTGAGGAGAAGAAATATAGATCGAAGGGACGAAATCAAAGAGTTCTAGGAAAAGGTTTACTCAACATTCAAATCTGAATTTTAAAGAACTACATGGGGTTATTTATAGAAAACTAAAACCTAGACATAATAGGATAAAAATCCCTTGCTTAACAGAAATCCTAACCCAAATAAAATAGGAAACTTAAAACTAGAAATCTGGAAATCTGGAAAAGTAGAAATCCTACTAGAATTGGGAAAACTAGAGAATCTAGGAAACTAATAAATTTAGGTCCTATGCGTCCTGCATCAAGTTCAATATTTTTTTTGGCACATAATCAGATTCAAGTTACAAGGTAAATAAAATGATAATTGAAACATCTGATGAGAACTAGATGATGCCTGCTGAACCAGAAACGAAAACAGAAACTGGTCTGTGTGAATGTAAGAAGAGGCAGAAATCAGGGTTCCGGATCATTTAACTCTACCATTGCATATAAAGTCAGACTACACAGATGAATTTGTAACTGACATAAAAAAAACTAAATTAAATAGAATTTATACAGGATCAACCCTTCACAAGCAAATATGTGTTTTGTAACTAAGCGTAACAGCAAATTCTACCATGTGGAACTTAAGGGAATCATCAGCATTTGCCCATACTACATTAAAAAATTTGGGCAAAGGTGGTGTTGTTTTCCCTTTACAACAGCTTGCTTTTTGTTTTGATAGGAACCAAATATTTTTAACAGCAAATCATAGCATGTCTCAGTACCAGAAAATAAGTTATGACTGTCATTTCTACCAAATGGCAGTTGATTCAAGCACAATATCCTGCTTTGATGAAGGGATAAACATGATTCCCCCCCTCCATCCCGTAACCAAAAAAAAAAGATTAATAAGGACAGCAAAGAGTATAAATTTTACCTGCAGGATGTGAAGTTGCATTTCTGGTGTCATACACTGAATACCTACATGGCGCCGCTCCTTGCAAAGTGTGCAAAAGCTAAAGAAGCACTTTGAGCATTGGGCATGCTGGTCTTCATCCTCTATGCAGGGAGTTTCACATCTTGGGCAATACACAACATCTGACATTGCCTCTAGTGTTTTAATTAAGATTAAGGACTCCCAACGTTCAAACTCTTCATCATCAAGCAATCGTTTTAACAAACCTGGTGGAATCATACCCCGACATTTTGCATCAGGACACTGCAGTTTGCTTACAGTGCCTTCCTTCACATGCATGTCAGAATAAGTCTTCATGCATTTCCAACAGAAAAAATGCTGACATGGAAGTCTGACAAACTCAGTGCCTAGAAAGATAGATCAATTAGAGCGGTGAATAAGACCTGCATTGACTTTTCATAGATAGTAAGTTCAATAGATGGTACACCTCCCAAGGATGAATCAGTTAAGCTGCCTCCTAAGGATGAATCAATTAAGCTAATTACAAGCTAACAAGAGCTTATGACCAGGAAATTACAATCAATCATGAAGTAATTTTAATGAATTCAGGCAAAATGGAATCCTGATAGTTTCATCCTAAGGACGGAATCTTAGACAGATCCATCCCAAGGACATCGTTTAACACACAGACACATGAATACTAAGTTTTACATGTACTTGTATGCATGTGTAGAAATCATACTGGAAAAGCCTAGAGAAAATCACGTGTAAGTTGTAACCAAGTTAATTTCTTTTTGGCTCAGGTAATGAATGAAATGTATTGAACTGTTGCTCTTATTGCGGAGAAATGATTTGAATGAAAATTCCCAACATAATTGTTCAATGATTATTTCCCTTTGTGTATGCAAACAATGATCATACTTTAGTTCACTCAACCAGAATATAGAGTCAGCATAAATCTTATGAAAAAGACTCTCTAGAGCCAAAGTTATTAATAATTCTCAAGCATAGAGAAAAACTAGTCTAGCAACTATAAGTGAACTAAGTAGATATTAGATATGTTTTATATTTCTCAAGGCCCAAAAGAAAAAAAGAAAAAAAAAAAAGAAAAAAAAAACCAATTTTTTAATAGAAATAAATTCTATGTCAAATTCAAAAGAATCTGTGTCAAGAAAGGTTTATGTCAGATTACCTGCAAACTCACTAAAACAGATGCGGCACTCATGCAAATTTTTGTGAAAGTTCTCACGGAGTCTATCATCGTTGTAACTTCTAATAAAAGGAATGTCAACATCTGGGGAAACACTTCCAGTAACTGCACGTCTATCTCCAGCATCTCTCACCCCATAAGGACCAAGAATTATTTCTTTATCAAAACCAAGATACGAAAGCGAAGAATTTTGTAGCCATTCCACCCATTGGTACATAACCTCCTGCCCTGGTTGTTCTCTCCATATTGAGTCCAGCTCAGAACACAAATGGGAGATTTTACTAGAATGCAGCCACTGAACGGATATTGTAAAATACGGTGGTAGGTGACTTGGGTATGATTTAGGTAACAAACATGTCAACATAATTGGTGGAAGATGCTGCGCTTTGAAAGAGTATGAGAATTCATCAGAACCGTCGCTTCTGGTCTTAAGATCACTAGATGAATTCAACTTCGTAGTAACAGAAATTTCACCAGGAGCTTCAATATGTATATGAATCTGCATATACACAGGTTCACATATTTACTTATTTCACTAAATAATGATTAAAAGGAGCCTCTGAAGTAGTGGATTATTGCCAAACCTGGAATGATCGACAGCCTCCTTGTCCTTCAAAGATGAAAAAGTCGTCTCCATAAATGGACTCCATAGCAAGCAACTGTCACAAACTTAAAAGGATGAGAAAAGGTCCAAAGAAACACAACAACAACAACAATAACAAAATAATAATAATAATAACAATTAATAAAAATAATAAGGAGGTTCAAGATGCTGCTATATGTGAGCACCAAATTATTTAACTAGTAGCAGATGGTTTGCAAACATAAATAGAGTCACATTAACCTTGCAATGTTTTTTATTTAGCTTCAGTCCCTCCCTCATTATGTATTACACCAACATAGAGAGATTACTCTTTTCTATATCTAGCTCAACAATTTATTGGGAAATGCAATCTTGCCACATAAACATTACCCCCACCCTATCATCTCGATTATGAAATCACCCGTTCATGTTTTTAATGTAGCAATTTGATTTCCTTTACCCTCATTAATAAATTATGTTAGAAGCTTAAACGACTCAATTACGAAAGCGGCCCTTCATGTTTTCAACTCCTGTGCTTATTGAATAATAACAAAATTAAAAACTTGAACACAACCTCATCCTCCTGAGCCTGATCATCAATCCTTAGCTGCTCATCCGACAACATGGGTTCTTCCACACCGAGCTGCAACTCTTCCAATCTACTCAGAACATCATCATCCTCGCCTTTCCTAGACTCAGACGCCTCAACTGCAATTATTTCTTCTTCTTCTTCTTCTTCTTGTTTTTCTTGCTGCCCATTTGCTTTCTCACCAATACTCTGTGCCTGAGAAGTGGAAGGGACTGAAGGTGCGTCAAGATTTTGGTCTTGATTGTGTGGAGGTTTGAGAGTCCATGTCTCGTCGTCCTCGTCTTGGGGAGGGCGGTGGTCTTGTTTTTCTCGTCCTCCTCCTCTTCTGTTCTTTCCCATGGCGGATTCTCGAGCAACGGACGGACTGCACTCGGAAGTAGTAGGGATGCGTTTTGGGTCGTTTTTCTTTGAGAAAATGAGAAAATTGTCCATTGCAATTGGGGTCGTTTTCAATTGGGCGGCTGCGACTATTGTTGATTTATCGATATTACAAATTTATAAATAAACTCAATCCTAAATATGTATTTACAAAAAAACCCAAATACTATTTAAACATAGAAACACACTCAAAATCAACTTCAAAATCAACAATTGTATATTTTTTGGGTGTGTTTATAAATGGATTTTGAGTGTGTGTAATGATGAATTTTGGGTGTGTTTATAAAGTATTTTGGGTGTTGGGTTTTTTTATAATTTCAACCCCCATTTTGGGTGTTTTAGTGAAACTCCCAATCGATATTTACATATTTAATTTCATATTTTCATGAAATGAAAATATGAAATTGTTTACCCGTTTCTGTTTGTTTCCTATGATGGTAGGGAAAAGTTCCCCATTAATTCGAAGACCATGGTTTGGTCAGCAAATTAACTTTCTTTATGTGTCGAGCGTGCCACTGTTAGCAATTTTTGATTCTAACAGACTTGGGAATAAGAATAGCTTGCGCCCCAAGCTATTGACTTTGATCAAACGATTGTGAATTTGGGTGAGGAATATCTCCCAAGTAAGTTCTTTTCTATGCCTTAGACTGGTAAGGACTTCATACTTTTTCTCAACATAAAACTGGTAGTTCTGGCCAGAATAAATGATAACGATTGAACTGATTTCAGGCAGAACTCCTTTTTACAAGACTCAAAAAGGGAAAACTGACTATACAAAGATAAGAAGAGGGCTGTGTCTCCATTTCTGTCTGGGTAGTTGCCTTTGTTCTGGGCTGGACTGGGTGTGCCTGTGCTGGACTGGACTTCAAACAACTTCAACTGATGGGTTTTGGCTGCAAATCGATACCAAAGCTTGAATTTGGCAGAGCTTCAATCTATTTCAAGCCCTGGAAGGCTTTTGGATGGGCAGAACTGGGATTTCTCCAGTCTGAAAGGGGCAGAAGTGGCTGGACTTGAGCTGGGGGTGTACTGTAGTACCTGTGCTGCTTAGTCAGGGTTCTTCATAAATTTGTTGAGTTTTTCATATTTGAAAATACTCAAACTCTGCTAGTCTTGGCTTTTGCTGAACCAAATTTGTAACGAGAGAAATCTCGTTATTGTTGACTTATG
>NW_018921336.1:490225-515092 GCF_002207925.1 Prunus avium
TGATGAAGCATGAGGATCTTCTCCGTTGAACAAGGTGAAGTTTGGTACTTTGAAACCTGGGGGTAGAGGAATCTGGTCTATATAAGCCGGGTACGGCTTTCTATAGGTAGGCCTTTCTCCTCTTCTGGCTTCCGGTTCCATCATCTCCTTGATCATTCTCTGTAATGCCCCCATGTCATTCAAAGCATTGACAGGATGTGGATTTCGTCCCTGTTCTGGCTGATTATGATCGAACCTGTGCTCCATTCTGTATGGTCGAGACGGAGCTTCTTCCCTGTGTTCTTCCTCTTCTTCAGCCTCTGGATGGTTCCTCCAGTTCGCCCCTGGTCTATTTCTGTCGTTGTTGGCAAAAGGGTTAATTCCACCTCTGCCTCTCCTGCCCCTTGCTAGTGGAGGAAATGGATTAGGATCCATTCTTCTTGGTCTATAGGGTGGCACAGCTGGTGCCTCAGGCAGAAGTAGCAGTGGTTGATCTGGCGGGGCCACAGGTTGTGGCGCAGGTGGTTCTGGCTGATTCTGGGGAACCTGAACTGGCGCAGGTCCTTCTGGTCTGACTGGAGCCTCATGCTCTTGAGCGAGAGGGGCTCCTCCCCTCTGTCCAGCTCGGATTTCTTCAGGTCCCGGTACTCCAGCTATCTGTGCAATAAGAGGATTCTCTTGATATGGCCATGCTAGCCCTGGTGGAGGACCGTAGGGAAGGTCTAACTGCTGTACGACAGTATCAGGGTTTGGAATTCTGGCCATGGCAACCTCACGGTCCTTCCTGAACTGCCTGTTAACTTGCCATTGCATCATGGCTGTTATATTATTCAAAGAATCCTGGCTCCTTTGTGTTGTAGCCTCCTGCCGGAACACAACTTCCTGTATTTGATTCAGCCTCCTGGAAACAGTTCTGGAACGTCTGCTTCCTGTACTACCATGAGCTGATTGTCTAGCATCGCTTTCTTCCGATTCTGGTCCTTCTCGGAAAGCTGCTTGGTCTCGTTCCATCATGCAACGTGGATTCTGGCTAGAACTTCCAATATACATGCACCTTCAACGTGGATTCTAGCATCGCTTTTTTGCAGAGCCTTTGGCCAAACTGTTAACTTTGACAAGTCTATTATCTACTGCTCTCCCAACACCAATAATGCTTTGGCTACTGAAATCAGTTACATCTGTGGCTCTCCCCTCACTGAAAACCTTGGTCATTACTTAGGGATGCCCCTGCTCCACTCAAGAGTCTCCCGCAACACCCATAGAAAACTGGTGGATAAGGTCCATCAGAGACTGGCCTCTTGGAAGAGCAATCTTCTGTCTTTGGCAGGAAGAGCTACGCTGATTCAAGCAGTCACTGCTGCAATCCCTGTGTATGCTATGCAAACAGCTAAACTCCCAGTGTCTACCTGTAAAGAGCTTGACCGTGTGAACCGGAACTTCTTTTGGGGAGGAAGTGCTAGTAAGCAGAAAGTACACCTTTGCCAGTGGGATTTGATTTGCAGACCCAAATCCAAAGGTGGCTTTGGCTTCAAAAAAACTTTTGACATGAACCAGGCGCTTCTTGCAAAAATTGGCTGGCGCCTTCACTGTAAGGATGATGGGCTATGGGCCAAAATTTTCGAAACCAAGTATTTGAAGGGAAAGACTGTGCTTGACACTTCCCTAAAAGAAAAACAAGGTTGCTCCACCACTTGGAAAGGGGTTCTTCATGGTGCTGACCTCCTTGGTAAAGGCATGCATTGGCGGATTGGTAAGGGGGATACCGTCCGTTTCTGGAAGGACCACTGGATTTCTACTGGGCCGCTGCTGATTCATACAAACAACTTAACCCCAGAGCAGTTAAACTGCAACGTCAACAGCTTTATCAAAGATGGCTGGTGGGATATTGGGAAGCTGCGCTCCATGCTTAGCGAGGATTTAGTGCAACAGATCATCAACTCCCCTGTTGGATTTAATAGCGAGCTACAGGATTCACAGATCTGGAAGCCTGCTCCCAATGGGATTTTCACTGTCAAAAGCGCCTATGCGCTTCTTTTCCCTAATAACTACCAGGTTGATCCCTTCTGGAAATTCATTTGGAAATTGAAGATTCCCCCCAAGTTACAGTTTTTCTTCTGGCTGGCTTACCACGATAAAATCTCTTCCAATGATCAAAGGGCTAAAAGAAATCTAACTTCTGACCCGTCCTGTGGTGTCTGTGGTTGGACTTCGGAATCTGCCCTCCATATCCTCAGAGATTGTCCAGAGCTCAGAGTATTTGGACTAATGTGCTAACCCTTCCTCCAAGCACCCATTTTTTCAACACTGACCTCAAAGTCTGGATCTTTAGTAATCTGTTTACTAAATCTCGCTGGAATGCTGGTATGCCTTGGAACATTGGGTTTGTCTTTACTTGCTGGTACATCTGGAAATGGAGGAATCAATTTGTGTTTAATGAGGAGGAACCCCTCCCTTCTAGCCCTCAGACTGTCATTTTAAAGGCCGCTACTGAATGGTCATCTAGTGCTTATACTCCTCGGTCTATTAATCCCAAGACCCTTGTCTCTCTTGCTTGGGAGCCCCCTACTATTGGCTGCTTCAAATTGAATGTGGATGGGTCTCGGAAAAGCTCTAATGGAAGTATTGGAGCTGGAGGTGTGATCCGAAACTCCGTTGGGGATTGGATCACAGGTTTCACAGTCAACCTGGGCAAGGGACAGATATTAGACGCAGAGCTATGGGGTTTGTTTTTTGGCCTCAAACTGGCAACAGAGAGAGGTATCCCTAACCTTGTGGTTGAAATGGACTCTGCTACTGCAGTTCAGCTCCTCCATAGATCTGGGTCACCTGACTTCCATCCTCTTGCTGGAGTAACCTCTGACTGCAGAAAGTTTATAAATCAACTTGGAAACTGTGGTGTGAACCATGTCTACCGTGAGCAAAATTGCGTGGCTGATAGGCTAGCCCAGGCAAGCTTCAACCGGGATCTGGGCATTTGGCCCCTTGACTCTGCTCCAGATTGGATCGGCACCTTACTAGCTGAGGATGCGATGGGGACCTCTAGGCCCCGCTGGCTTTGCTTGGATCTTAGTTAGTTTTGTTTCTTTTGCTGGGGCCCTGCCCCCCTTACTCACCAAAAAAAAAAAAGTACTGCAGGGTATATATACTGAGAAGTCCCACTGGGCGTGCCAAATTGTTAACCCGTTTCTGTTTGTTTCCTATGATGGTAGGGTAAAGTTCCCCATTAATTCGAAGACCATGGTTTGGTCAGCAAATTAACTTTCTTTATGTGTCGAGCGTGCCACTGTTAGCAATTTTTGATTCTAATAGACTTGGGAATAAGAATAGCTTGCGCCCCAAGCTATTGACTTTGATCAAACGATTGTGAATTTGGGTGAGGAATATCTCCCAAGTAAGTTCTTTTCTATGCCTTAGATTGGTAAGGACTTCATACTTTTTCTCAACAAAAAACTGGTAGTTCTGGCCAGAATAAATGATAACGATTGAACTGATTTCAGGCAGAACTCCTTTTTACAAGACTCAAAAAGGGAAAACTGACTATACAAAGATAAGAAGAAGACTGTGTTTCCATTTCTGCCTGGGTAGTTGCCTTTGCTCTAAGCTGGACTGGGTGTGCCTGTGCTGGACTGGACTTCAAACAACTTCAACTGATGGGTTTTGGCTGCAAATCGATACCAAAGCTTGAGTTTGGCAGAGCTTATTTGTTGAGTTTTTCATATTTGAAAATACTCAAACTCTGCTAGTCTTGGCTTTTGCTGAACCAAATTTGTAACGAGAGAAATCTCGTTATTGTTGACTTATGAATTGGGATTCAACTCAGAAGTAGAGGTCTAATTGCCTCTGCTGGGAGAAAACAAGATGATTCTGCAAGCTTGTTGGAAAGCTTTTTGGAGTACTTCAGACTCTGAGTCTGTTGGAACTTTGTTTTGGGATTCTGCGATCAAGTGACCATTTGAGTGTTTGTCTTTTGACTGAATTTTGGGTTGTTTTTGGTTGATTGTCTTTTTTCTATTCACCCCCTCTTATATATATGAAATGTTCTTTGAGAGTGGGCGGCAAGTAATCAAAAAATCTTTTTAATTTTTAATTAAAATAAACAGGGGTTCCATCCATTTTCTGGCAAGAAAACACTCAATGATTAGTTTTCTGAGGTGACTGCTTCTGCATTTTTGATGGGGCGCCATGCTTGTTCTTCCATTTTACCTGCTTCTGCAAGAATCTGGAATTTTGAGATAGCTAGTTCTCGAACAGCTCCCTGTTTCCCGCTTATCTCTCTTTTCATAAAAGCAGAGTCTGTTTATCCTTGAAAATGGCATTCCTAAAAAATATCCAGATTATCTTTAGATAAACTAAGCGGAATTTGATCTCCTGGCAACAAACGTTGTTCTTCTTTTTGCCTGCTCCTGTTCAAACTTTATCTCGAGCCGATTTCATTGACTTTTCTAAGTCAGGGTCACGTGGGTATCTTTCTTTTTAATCCAAACCGTCAAGCCCATTTCTTCTTTCGGCTGTTTTGGCTTCTATTGCGGCCCAGTTTTCCTAACGTCTTTTGGGCCACGTGATATTGGCTTGTTTGCTTTGCTTAATGGACTGGACGTGCTGATGGGCTAAAATCGTTTCAAGCGGCCCAGGAAGTGATGTGGGCTCTTTGCTTTTGGTTTTGGCGTGTCAAATTTGGGCCCAAACAGAAATTAATAGTCCCGATCTCTTGGACCACAGGAGTTCAAGAGATTGTGGTCACCCACCGTTGGATATTAATCCAATGGTTCAAAAAAATTTCTTAAAATGAGTGCAAGAGAGAGTGAACCGTTGAATTTACATCCAATAGTGAATGACCACAACCCCTGTAGTTCAAAAGATCGGAACTGATGAAACTAAATACAAAAAAGTGGTTAGGTGCCGCCAAGGTTTGCAATACAAATAGAAAAAGAAAAAGAAAAAGAAAAAGAAAAAACTAATATAATACGACAAAACTTGAAATGGCCAATCTTATGTTCGTGAATACAAAGCTCAGAGTCTATTATACTCCCAAGTCTCCTGAGCTAACTTTCCTCTCCCTGAAGTTGAGTTAAAATCCTGACCAAAAAATAAAAGAAAAGAAAAGAAAAACTAACCATAGTTGAGCAATGCTAGAGAAAGACTGTTTTATGTTGATCATGTCATCACTCATCACTCACACAAAGCTAGTGAGAGAGAGAGAGGGAGAGAGTGAGGAGAGAGAGAGAGTGAGAATCCAATTCTTCGTATAAAGACATCTGATGTGTTTTGTTGTCGGACGTAAAAGGAAATGGTGGTCTGAATAAATTTCTTTTTTTAACATATTGAAAGTGAAAGAAGTGGCCTTTTTCTCCAAATGCAAATTGTCACAAGAGAGTTTAAAAGAGAGAATCTTTGGTGTCTCAGTTAGCACCGTCGGCTCTTCCTCTAATATCTGACTCCAAGGCAAAGGTGGGTTTTCTTACTCCACTCTGAAATGATTGTTTAAAGCCTCCTTTTTGGTACTTCTGTTCACTTTTCCATTTGGGTTTTGAGTGGTGCTGCTGTGCCTTTTCTTCACTTGCTTAGTTGACTCTTTCTCTGTCAAGATTATTTTTTTACTTTGATAAATGGAACATGGGTTGAATATGCATTTTGTTTTTTTACGCTACTTTGATGGATTTTGCCCGTGTAGATAAACTCTTTTGAAGATTCTTATTTTTCTGGGTTGCTGCTTTACTGGACTCTGAAGGTAAATTACTTGAAAGTGCTAGATGTAATTTCTTCGGATTTAGCTTCTGGGTGACTCCAAATCTGTTGGTAGATTCTTAATTTTTCTGCGTTTGTTCAGAGTAGCTTTTGAGTGTCCAGATTTTAGTATTTGGCTATTTGTTACATTTAAATGTTCTTGTTCTGCATCATCTGGATGTCTGTTGAGAGGAAAGCTAAAGTAGTTTTCTGCTAAATTTTCTTTGTTTGTAAAGCATCTCTCTGTGTTGTAAGGGCTTGTATGCAGCTTTAGTGGGTTTTTGTTAACAATTTCATTTTCAATGAGATTTCAACTATTTCTTGCTTTCTGTGTTCTGATTATATTTGTTCAGCAGGAATTCTTTGTAGAAGTTGACTGAGACAAATCAACATAATCCTCTTTCACCTCCAAGTTAACCAAAATTTCGCAATTCGTCCACAATGGTTTCAAGGTCGTATTCCAACTTACTTGACCTTACTTCTGGTGATTCCCCAACTTTTGGCCGTGAGAAAAAGAGGTTCCCCCGAGTGGCAACTGTTGCTGGAGTATTGTCTGAGCTTGATGATGATAACAGTAATAGTGTTGGATCTGATGCTCCATCGTCCATTGCTCAAGAACGGATGATCATAGTGGGAAATCAGCTTCCAATTCGAGCCCATCGAAGAGACGATGGGGAGTGGTACTTTAGCTGGGATGAGGATTCGCTTCTTTTGCAACTCAAAGATGGCCTTGGAGAAGATGTAGAAGTAGTCTATATTGGTTGTCTTAAAGAAGAAATTGACCCGAGTGAGCAAGATGATGTAGCCCAAACTTTGCTTGATACTTTCAAATGTGTCCCGGCATTTCTCCCTCCTGAACTTTTTAGTAAATTTTATCATGGTTTCTGTAAACAACATTTGTGGCCTTTATTTCATTACATGCTTCCTCTATCACCAGATCTTGGTGGCAGGTTTGATCGGTCTCTATGGCAAGCTTATGTTTCTGTGAACAAGATATTTGCAGATAAAGTAATGGAAGTGATTAGCCCCGATGATGATTTTGTGTGGGTTCATGATTACCATTTGATGGTTTTGCCAACATTTTTGAGGAAGAGGTTTAATAGGTTGAAGCTTGGATTCTTTCTCCACAGTCCATTCCCTTCATCTGAGATATACCGGACACTTCCTGTAAGAGATGAGCTTCTAAGAGCACTTTTGAATTCTGACCTTATTGGCTTCCATACTTTTGATTATGCTAGGCACTTCCTATCTTGTTGTAGTAGAATGCTTGGCCTCTCATATCAGTCTAAGCGAGGATACATTGGGCTTGAGTATTATGGTCGGACTGTAAGCATTAAGATTCTTCCTGTTGGGATACACATACGCCAGCTGCAATGTGTGTTGAATCTTCCAGAGACTGAATCAAAAGTTGCTGAGTTGAAAGATCAGTTTAGGGGGCAAACTGTTTTGCTTGGGGTTGATGACATGGACATCTTTAAGGGAATTAGTTTGAAACTTTTGGCCATGGAACAGTTACTTATACAGCATCCTGATAAGAGGGGTAGGGTTGTTTTGGTTCAAATTGCTAACCCTGCAAGAGGCCGGGGGAAAGATGTCCGGGAGGTCCAGGTAGAAACTGATGCCACAGTGAAGAGGATCAATGAGACTTTTGGAAGGGAAGGATACAATCCCGTGGTCTTGATTGATACCCCACTTCAGTTTTATGAGCGAATTGCTTATTATGTAATTGCTGAGTGTTGTCTTGTTACAGCAGTGAGGGATGGGATGAATCTTATACCCTATGAGTATATAATATGCCGCCAAGGAAATGAGAAGCTAGATGAGACTTTAGGACTAAACCCAACAGCCCCCAAGAAAAGCATGCTAGTGGTATCTGAGTTTATTGGGTGCTCTCCATCACTAAGCGGAGCAATTAGAGTTAACCCGTGGAACATTGATGCTGTTGCTGAAGCTATGGACTCTGCCCTTATGGTCCCTGAGGCAGAAAAACAGTTGCGGCACGAGAAGCATTATAGGTATGTTACTACACATGATGTTGCATATTGGGCGCGTAGCTTCTTGCAGGATCTTGAAAGGGCATGTAGGGACCATATGAGGAGGAGGTGCTGGGGAATTGGTTTTGGGTTAGGATTCAGGGTGATTGCTTTGGATCCAAATTTCAGAAAGCTCTCAGTTGAACATATTGTTTCAGCTTATAAGAGGACCAAAAATCGAGCAATTCTTTTGGATTATGATGGTGCTATGATGCTGCCGGGTTCGATTATTACCACTCCTAATACAGAGGCTGTTGGAATCTTGAACAATTTGTGCAATGATCCAAGGAACGTTGTCTTTCTTGTTAGTGGGAAAGACAGAAAGACTTTAACTGAATGGTTTTCTTCTTGTGCAAAGCTCGGGATCGCAGCAGAGCATGGTTATTTTGTGAGGTACGTTCCTCTTTGTTGTTGTTATTGCCCCTACTCCCCCCTTGCTTCCCCATTAAGGGGCTCTATGGCCTTGCACATGTTGTTCCTTTTGAGTACAAGCCATAGTCTAAACTAGAGGGGATAAACATGTTGTTCCTTGTTATAAATGAGACATAGACAAGGTACGAAAAGAAAGGGGAAGAAGAAAAAGAGCGTAAGATGGAAAAAAAGATGAAAAAGAGAAAAAAAGGCACTCACTTACTAATATAGCTCACCCTTTAGATATTTTTTCCTTTCTTTCTGGTTGACTGCCTATGCCAGTTGTTAGGGCTGTCCTGTACACTTATGCATGCAACCTTAGTTAGTCATCTTCTATCAGAAACTAAGTTCTGGTTGTTGACTTGGACAAGTTCAAAAAAGGTAAAGAAGTGGAGCAGAAAATATAAACTTGTTTATAGTGTACTCTCCATTTTGTTTGACTATTCTTAAAACATCAGTGAAACATTTTCCCAGTATGTAACCGTTGGTAGCTTTCTCCTTGCAAAATGGAATTATTAATTACTGTAAGCATATTGATATTGAACTAGGCTTGGATCTGGCTCATTTTTTTTTCCAAAAGGGACCGGCAAGTCCTGTTTCTAGTTGTACGAAGAACTGATGAACTGTGCAATCTCACTTGTTTAGTTTTCTAACAGCTTCTGTAGACAATTAAAATTTAGATTTCAAATGATAAATAAGTGTCTTGCACAAAATAGAAGGGTGAAAAAGGAACACGTTAAATTAGGATAGCTATTGCATGTGTTGAATTATTTACCTAAAATAGGAAAAGAACCCTAGTTCGACGGGTTCAATTTACATGATATCCAGATACCCCTTAAAACTGGAACATGAAAATTTCTAATTATTATATGACAGTTGATAAAACTATAATCTTTATGGTACAGAGATCGACAGTGGAGCCCAATTGATTCATTCTCACATGCTTTCTTGGCTTATCATGCTCTGCTCTCAATAATAGACTTGTGCTGCTTTCTATGCTGAATTTATTTATTTTTATTTTTTCGGAATGCAAATGGTAGTCAATTCGGCATTTCTTCTGCCTCCAGTACTAACTGTTAGGCCTTTCTTCTTGCTTTTGTGAAGAGTACTAAAGTGCAACCTTCAGAATCAGTAATTGACCCAAAAAAAAAAAATTGTCACAGTATCCAACATTGTGATGCAGTTTCTTTTTGTAGAGTTTTGAAAGGAGAAACATGTCTGAATATTCATTTGTCTATTTGGGGTGTGATTTAAGTTTAGTGCTATCTTCTTTTCAGGTCAAATCATAATGCCGAATGGGAAACTTGTGTCTCCATTCCAGATTTTGATTGGAAACAGATTGCTGAACCAGTAATGCAGTTATACACTGAAACAACTGATGGTTCTACGATAGAGACCAAAGAAAGTGCTCTTGTTTGGAATTACCAATATGCGGATCCGGATTTTGGCTTCTGTCAGGCTAAGGAGCTTCTGGATCACCTGGAAAGTGTTCTTGCCAACGAGCCAGTTTCTGTCAAGAGTGGCCAGCACATTGTCGAAGTTAAACCTCAGGTTAGTGGCTCTTTTTCTCCTTTCCACTGCCAACTTTAGAGACATTCCTAACTTTAGGAACAGATATAAATTAAATGAGTTCTTGCTATCCATTGCCATTGTCTTGGCTTCTGTGGCGTTTAACATGTTCTAAGTAATCCAGAACGTTTAGGGCTAGCTTTTTATGGCAAACACTAAGTACAAAAAAGTTAAGCCCTGTCACATATCTTATCCTAGAAGAAATCCCAATGTGCAAATAATTATGTTCTGTAGGGACCTGCATTACCTATAAGAAATTAAACATTTCAAGGAAAAGGCACCTATTTTTTTATATATCGTATATACGAGAGGTACCCAATCAATGTGTGACTATGCTAACACTCCCTCTCAGCGCCAGCACTGGAGACATTCCGCTCTCTTCCTCCAAACAGGGTAGGAGATACAAACCGTTGCTTGTAGTATACCTGTGCTTTGTTACCATGTTAAGCCTATGGTTACAATTCATCCTTAAAAACCGGCTTTCAAGGAAAGGCTGCTCATGTGTTTATACATGGCATATCCCAAAAGGTACTAAAGCGATGTGGGACTATGCTAACACTCTCCGCCAGTGTCATGATGGGAAACACTGGGTGTAACATAGTTTCATAGCAGGTGTACCATACGGATGGGTCAAGTTAGTATTTCTTGCCCTACGTGGGGTGGAGAACAATGTGTCTCCAACCCCGGTGCTGAAGGGGAGTGTTACTAAGGTCACACATCCCCTAGATATCTTTTGGGATATGTAATGTTTAAACACATGGCCGCCCTTTGGAAAGAAATGCATGGCCACCCTTTGCTTTCCCTTAGAACCAATTTTAAGGATGAGTTCTACCCCATTTAACATGTCGAACAAATTTGAGAGAGCATCAACTAACCTAAGCCAATTGAGTTGGTAGAATTCAAGAGGATTCAAATGGTATTATTGAGCATAACCTGAAGAAGGTGGCAATTTGAGAAATAAATGCTCTTAAACCTCCATAGTCGTCGAGCTTTATTTGACTGTTGAGGAGGAAAACCTATCTTTGGTTCTTCAGGTTTTCCCACATTAGGTTTTTCATTCATCTCAAGGAAGAAAATGTCTCATGGTGATTCTCATTTATTGGACTGTTTAGAATTGAAAAAACTTATTATTAGGCTCATCATGATTCATGACTGCTTAAATAATAAAATTTAAATAAGGTTGATTGTGCAGTTCAGTGATTGGTCTAGTATGGATATTGAATTTTCTGTTCACTCTTTATGATTCCCCTATATATTTTAGGGGTCACTATGTTGTTTGTGATATTTGCTTTTAAGATTTTGAAGCATGAAAAAAAAAAATTATGCAAACTCTTTCTGAGCTTGTGAATTTGTGATAATATTTATCTTTCACGCTGAAGCTTATCCCCAATATTAAAAGTTTCACTTGTTGTCTTACCATTCCATAGGGTGTCAACAAAGGCCTTGTAGCGGAACGTCTCCTCTTAACAAAGAAACAGAAAACAATGCTTCCAGATTTTGTTCTCTGTATTGGAGATGACAGGTCTGATGAAGACATGTTCGAGGTAATAATGAGTGCAAGGGACTCTCTCTCCCCGGTGGCTGAAGTGTTTGCTTGCACTGTCGGCCAGAAACCCAGTAAGGCCAAGTACTACTTGGAAGACACAACTGAGATTCTTAGAATGTTACAGGGCCTTGCCAATGCTTCGGAGAAGGCAGCCAAAAGTGCTCCACAACCTTCTCAAAGAGTGGTTATTTTAGAATAAATAGAGTATTCATTGAAACCTCCACCAGGCCTGGGGTTCTTTTCATGAGCATAGGCGATATTGGTTCGGTGTGGTTGGAATTATGGAGGGGTCTTTCTTAAGCATCAGATAAACTTAAGCAATAGATATACATAATCTTATTTGACTGTTTTTGCAAAGCTTATGCATTGAGCTGCTAAATTGTAACATTTGCTCATGTCTCGCTGTGGCCTTGTTTACTTGGTGTGTTTCTGACTCTTTCACAGTTGAATGTGCTGCCTTTTCGTCCAAAAAAAAATGTGCTGCCTTTTCGTATGCCACCCGAGATCTTTGCCAGGTAAATCAGCCACACCTCAATGAGTAATTTGGGAGGGCCCTTCTTACAGAGGGTAGGCTCACTTTTGGGGTTGTAAATGGAACTCTTTGGAAACATATATAAAATGGTTCCTTCCACAGCCCATGGTGTCATGCCTTACTAACCATGTAAAACAGATCAATGCTTGAAGATGCATATCAAAGTTTTCCAAATTTTTATAGTTTTATCTTAGAGGACCCAAAATCTAGATTGCTTGCCTTGGCCAGTAAGCATAAATGTCCCCTGTGCACCTAATTATGCATGCAAGGTTTTCAGCTCATGTATCTGGTGGATTGTTACTAGTCCAAAAAATACGTTCAATTATTTTTAAAAGGTAAGTTAATTAGGACAGACTAAATTTTGTATTTATTTGATTTGATTTCTCAATTCCATGACTCCTCAACCAACATGTTTTTCTTTTTGTATGAGAATTATTCGTATGTAAGGTCCTTATTTTGGAGAAATTATAGAATACTACAGTAGTACGACCACATGGTATATCTTGTACGAGTGTTATAATATGAGTGGACAACAAAGTTTATTTTCCCCCCTTTTAAGGAATAGTATCAATAAACATGCGCTGATATTATAATACGTGTATAAAATGTACCTTGTGGCCGTACTATCGTAGTATTATGAAATACCAAATTTCTCTTTTAGCATCAAATTTATCGACATGAATTCGTTCATTCATCAAGCAGAATGCAATGTCTGGTTTTGTCTCTAATCACCTAAAATATAAAAATCTGGTTACCTAAACAAGGGATTTAAAGGAAATTCATGCACATTAAAATTTTAAAAAAAAGATAAGTAGCATGATATATTTTTCTTTCCCACCAGAAAGCACTAATGCAACTTTCTTCCTCAATTAAGCTCTTCCCAGCAGCACTGATTCTTTAGGAGCTTCACTTGCATTTGGATCTTCAGTCTCCGACTTACGACGATCGTCAAGGTAGTGCTGATAGACATAGGAAACGAAACCCCAAAGAGCCACGACTATTGCTATCACCTTCAAGCCATGCATCCTGTCATGGAAAACAATCACAGCCAAAACTTGAATGACAGGCAAACCCAGAGCACTTATGACATTGGAGAACAGAGATGACACCTCAAAAATCAACCCAACCGCACCAATCACAAAAACCTGCCAAGCAATACTTGTCCAAACCAAGATCATAACATAAGAAGCCTTCCCTATTTCAAACTCATCCATCTCTCTCTTTAGGCCCTTCCACTCTCCACTTGCAAAAAGTCCAACCAAGGCAGCACATGTTGCTACCAATGATTCATAGATTATCACGTCCATGACAACTATGTATGTTTTCTTTCTGATGACCTTGTTGAAGGCAAACTGTGTCAAGGCAAGCGATAATCCGGTCCCGGCAGAAGCACCAACAGTGCATATGAATCCAGCTGCATACTTCCCTTGAGAGACTCTTCCTGTATTAGAAGTACCTTCCGAGTTGTCATTAGCTTGAAAAACAAGAAGAGTGGAGGAGATGGTGACAAGAACTATAGAATTGATGATAAATGGAGTGAACTTTTGGGAGTTGAGAAAGAAGGAGAAGAGGGCTGTAAATCCCAATTGGGAGGCACAGATGAGTGAGAAAGTAGAAACAGGAAGATATAAAAGCCCAAATGAAGTCAAGAAACAGCTTCCTGTTATGAGTAGGCCAAGGGTCACACAGACCAGTGCAAGGATTAATACAGATGGTCCTTTTGTGGTGGGATTAATTTTCTTGGATTTTAAGAAAAAATAGAAAGGAAGGAGGATTGGAAACCCTACAAGTTGAACAAGTGCTCCTATCCATTTGCTCTTTCCACCTTTTTCAAAGTATAGTCTTCCCAAAAGTGTTCCTGCTGACTGGCCAGAGAGGGCAAAGAATATATAGGTGGCTATAAGAAACCACCACTTGAATTTTCTGCCTTGAGGGATTTTTGATTCATTGTTGACACTTGTGTGTTCATTTGAGTTTCCCCCTTTGTCATCTTCAACAGCTAGAAATTCAAATTGTACAATGATGATTGATGAGACCATTATGATTGGTGAAACATTTAAAATCCCAAAAAATACCCTTAATTATTCAATATTTTAACAAAGAAAGAAATGTATTAAATGAGGATGTCATATTAAATATAGAAGGCGGCTTTTTTTAAATATAGATATACCGTGAAACATTCCAAATCCCCACAAGCCTTTGGTTAATATAAATACTAAAATAGAAGACACTTTATTGAGTACATTCATAATTTATTTAAATTAAAATAAATTAAAATATAAATAAAATAACATATATTGCAATTATCTATAAAAACATTGGAAGTTATCCCTAAAAACTAGGGGTGGGCATGGGTTAGTTGGGTTGGTTGGGTTGGTTTTGATCTCAACTCTCAACCCAACTCAAACATAATTGGTTTATGATTTCTTGAATCCAAGACCTGCTCGTTATTAGGCGAACTCAAACCAGACCAACCCTCTTATGATCGGGTTGGACGGTTCGATCGGGTTCACTCAAAATTGTGTCCATACCTAGGTTTTGGTCCTAACCAGCAACCCAACCCATACATAGAGGTTTATGATTTATTGGACTCAAGACTTGCTTGTTATTAGGCCAGCTCAAATCAACCCAACCCTCTTGTGATCGGGTCAGTTAGTTCTCGAAATTGTGCCAAACCCTACTAAAAAGAGGAGACAGCTACCTTAAACACTTACCTTTTAAATTAAAAAAATATATAAAATCATTAAGAAAAACCCAAATGGTGTTAGTTTCTATTTTAAAAAAGTAACAAGTTTTCTGAGTTTCAGCAAATTACCATGAAAATAAAGAGAATTTCTCAATTAAAAAAAAAAAATTAGATCAATTGGCATGCACAAAGTGTGTGTAACCCCCCTCCTCTTTGTATTAAAAAAAAAAAGTGGTGTTGGAGGATGGTAAGGATATAAGAGAGGAATTGCACTTTGAGGAATGCATAATGATTTTTTTTTTTTGGTTGTCAATAACAATTCCTGAAAAAGAAAATTAAAGGTAAATTGAGACTAGCACCATAGTTCACGGTTTCGGAAATTGTTATTGGCACTCCAAATAAATATTTTGGTCAATAACACTTTGATGAATGCATGATGACTTTTTTAAAGCGCCTCTAATAATTTCTTTCTAGAATTGTGTAAACTGTACCAACCAAATGTAGTTTGCAACGTCTTTCGTTACATTCGAAGTTTTCTTTCATATGCTTCTCTCTCACTTTGGGTTATATTGTGGATTTTGGTTGTAGCTACTTAGAGTTTTCTCTCATATACTCTTAAAATTCAGGCCATGCCCAGAAGTGAAGAATTAGTATACACCTAAAATCCAATAATTTGTTGATATGCTTCATGAGAAACAATTGATTTCAAGGATTTGTGCAAGAATTAAAACTCCAAAAGTGATTGGAATTAATGCATATACTTGAGTAGAGAGCTGCATCTG
The DNA here is from genome assembly GCF_002207925.1 of Prunus avium. The sequence goes on from NW_018921336.1 coordinate 505,488, forward strand.
TTGGTAAAGTATAGCATGAGAGTTTTCTCTCATATACTCTTAAAATTCAGGCCATGCCCAGAAGTGAAGAATTAGTATACACCTAAAATCCAATAGTTTGTTGATATGCTTCATGAGAAACAATTGATTTCAAGGATTTGTGCAAGAATTAAAACTCCAAAAGTGATTGGAATTAATGCATATACTTGAGTAGAGAGCTGCATCTGTTGGTAAAGTATAGCATGATGATAAGTTCTAGACATAACTGATTTTAATACTCAAAGGGGGAAAACAGAGAAAGTGAGCTCCTTACCCATGATGTGAAGCTGCAGTTGTTGCTGACCTTGTGCCATGCCAAAGGTGAACAAGTTCCAGGGACATACGCAAAGGGGTTTTGGAGGGGTATGTAGAAAGCTTAATGCAAATGGAGATGAAATCTTGTAAATGGTTGTGTAGTTTTCCTTTTAGGTTTAACATGTATATATGATTATAAGATCCACCGAGCATCTTCTCATCTTCTTTGTAAGTTTTTTTTCTTTTCCAGGAGAGTTTTCCTTTAACAACAAAGCAAGAAAAGAAGGTTGCTCGAAGCTACCGAAGTTACTTAGATATTGGACACTCCCTTCTCTTTGGTTTAATGTGGATCTTCGGAACAGACAAGAACACCTGCTGCTTTGACTTTAGCTTGCTTATGTTTTTCTTTGCCTCTCAATAATTTTGGGCCCAAAACAGTAAGATTTTGATGTTTGAAAGGCATATCAGAAGAAGAAGACAGAAAAGAAAAATGCTTTGGAACTAAAAGGCCATATAATTTGGAGGACTAGAATTCTAAATTTCAAATGTATTGACGTGAATTAACCAACTAAATTAAGGAGATTTATTTCGTAAGTTAATTAGGTGATTTACTTCCTTATTTTATATAGTTGACACATCCTTGTATAATTATGAGTTATTCTTCTAATTAATTACCGTATCTATTTCCTTGTAAAGCACCCCTATAAACTCCTATAGAGTGCTGCTATTTAGACACACACCATTGACCACTTTAGCTGACCACCTTATGTAGAAATTGATGTGTCATGCCAACTCAATTAATGAATGTCGCCATGTCAATTAAAAAACAAATTAAAAAACCTTAGCATTCCTAGTAAGTGGACTCATGGCAACACTCATTAATTGACATGGCATGACACATCAGTTGCCACATAAGGTGGTCAGCTAAGGTGGTCAATGTTGTGTGTCTAAATAGCATTACTCACTCCTATATATACCTCCTTATGAAAAAAATACAATTAAAAAAAATACAATTAATCTAAAGTATTCAAACCATATTCACATTTTAGCATGGTATCAGAGCAATCGATCATAGGTTATCTTTAAGCCCTCACATCATACCCTCAAATTCAAACACAAACCCTAAAACAAACTCCTTACCACTCAAATCAAATCATCTTATCAAACTCCTTAAACACATATCTCTCAAATCAAATTCATACATCAAATTCCTCAAATCAAAATTCCTCAAATCAAATTCCTCAAATTCTCAAATCAACTTATTACCCACAAACACGCACTCATATCAAATCTTACTTCCGCTGCGATGTCAGGACTCCTTACAATTCTCTTCCTCCTTCCGGACTCACAAAAGCATGTTGTCAATTATGCTGAATCGGCTACCCTGGTTCGTGTTTCTATCGCCACCACCAAAGGTTTTGCTTTCATACGTCCTCTCCAAAGCCCACATCGATTATTGACTTAGGTGCTACGGATCACATGACATTTGATCCTGGCCAACTTATTAGTCGCAAACCATCCACTCAGTCGATAGTGTTTGAGGGCTCTCTATCTCTCTCTAACTCCATACATCTGGATTTTGTATTGATTGTTCCAATCTTGGACCATAACTTGTTGTTTGTTGCACAACTTATTACTACTTTGGGGTGTTCTATAACATTTTGGTAGAATCATTGTGTTTTTTAGGACATTCTTATGGGGAAGACGATTGGTTGTGATACTAGGCGGGGCAACCTCTACTATTTGGACTGGGCACCGGATAGTGAGACCAAGGTTGGTCAAGCTTTCACAATAGGTGGAGCTAGTTCTGAGAGGTAGAGATACAAGGTTTGGTTATGGCATAAACGTCTTGGGCATGCCTCATTCGGTTATCTGAATAAGTTATTTCCATCATTATTTTCTAGTTTTGATGTTTCCAGCTTCCAATGTGATACGTGTGAATTGGCTAAGAGTCATCATGTTCTGTTCCCATTAAGTATAAATAAAAGTTTGGCTTCCTTCTCCCTTATTCATTCTGATGTTTGAGGGCCTGCTCAAATCGCTACTCCGGCTGGAGCTCGATGGTTTGTCAATTTCATTGATGACTGCACCTGAATGACCTGAGTTTCCCTTCTCAAAGCCAAAAGGGAAGTCAATTTAACGTTTCAATAGTTCCATAAAATGGTGGCAACTCAAATTCCTGCCCAAATCCAGGTTCTTCGTTGTGACAATGGCGACAATTTCTTAATCATGATCTCAAAAAATTCGTACAAGATCATGGCATTATACATCAACGCTCATGTCCATATACTCCCCAACAAAATGAGGTGGCTGAGAGAAAGAACCGACATTTATTGGAAGTTGTTCGAACATCTCTATTTGGTGCCAACATGCCTCGTTCTTTTTTGGGCGAGGTCATCCTTTCTGCAGCTTATCTTATAAATAGGATTCTCTCAAGTATCTTGAATTTCCAAACTCCTCTTCAAACACTTCACCACCATCTCCAAATACCTCCCACCCTAAACCATGAACCAAGAACTTTCGGTTGTGTTGTAATCGTACACTTACATGATCACCAACGCAACAAATTGGATCCCCGCACAAAAAAGTGTGTTTTCCTTGGCTACGCCCCTCATCAGAAAGGCTACCGATATTATCACCCTACAAGTTAGAAGGTCTATACCTCCATTGATGTAGTTTTTCGGGAACATGACATATATTTTTCAAAAGTACATGAGTAGAATCTAGAGCCAAACACCATGTCTTATCTAGACTTTTTCACAACGGAAGAGACTCAGTATCGAAGCGACTGGTCGCCCCTCCAAAACGATTGGTCGCCTCCTTTTATCTGTGCACAAAAGGCGTCTCTGCCTCAAAGCGACCGGTCGCCTCTCCCACATGACTGGGCGCCCTCCTTTATTCTTTCACAAGCGGAGCTAGTGTGTCAAAACGACCAGTCGCTTTGTCCTCCTTTGTCAAACATTAAGCCTATGTGTCAAAATGACCGGTCACTAGTGGAAAATGATTGGTCGACTCCACGCTGCCAAAATCAGGAGGAGAAAGTTGAACTGTTTTATGAGATTTTGCGTGCTCCGAACCCACCTTTAGCTCTAGTACCACACCAATCACCTTCTGAGGAAGTCATTCAGGTAACATCTCCCCACCGAAACTGATAACACTAATGAAATATATCATGATGATTTGATTTTATAAAGCATGAAGGTACAAATACCTCTATATACCAACTTCCAGAAAGGAAGAACCAAGGTAAACCTCGAGTACAGTACGAAACAGATCTTAAAGCCAAAGAAAAATACCTCATCAATAATTATATATCTCTAAGCAAATGATCAGAGTTACATGTACACTTTGTGAAGCAGTTGGCTAATATATTTTTCCCCAATAGTGTGACTGAAGCACTAGAAGACTCGAAATGAAAAGAAGCCATGAATGAAGAAATGGGAGCTCTCCAGAAGAATGCCACATGGGAGCTCGTGCCTTTACCTCATGTAAAGACGACGATGGGATGCAGGTGGATCTATACTATGAAACTCAAAGTAGATGGATCCATTAAAAGATATAAAGCTAGAGTAGTGGCGCATGGGTACACATAGAGATATGGGGTGGACTTCCAGGAGACCTTTCCCCTAGTAGCCAAGATCAACATTATCAAAGTCCTACTATCTCTAGCAGCAAATCTTGATTGGACACTATTAGTTCAATGTTTAAAATGTCTTCTTATATGGAGACTTGGTATACATGGATTTACCACCATAATGTAATTTAGCTCATGACAAGAAAATCAAATTTGCAAGCTCAGAAAGTCATTATATGGGTTAAAACAAACTCTTAGGGCCTGGTTTGGCATATTTACTAAGTCCATGAAGAATTTTGGATACACTCAAAGTAATTCAGACCACACCCTGTTCTTGAAGCGTGATGAAGGAAAAATCACTACAGTAATTGTTTATGTGGATGACATGGTCGTAACTGGGAATGACATAGAAGAGCAACAGAAGCTACAAAAGTATTTGTCTCAGGAATTTGAGATGAAGGATTTAGGTGCTCTGAAATACTTCCTCGGAATTGAAGTAGCAAGGTCAAAAACTAGTATATTTCTGTTTCAAAGGAAGTATGTGATGGATCTACTCACTGAAATAGGAATGCTTGGATGTAAGCCTGCTGACACACCCATTGAGATGAATGACAAGTTATGTAAAGACATAGACCGGTTGCCAACCAATAAGGATACCAATGCCTTGTTGGAAGGTTGATATATTTGGCACACACAAGATCATATATTGCATGTGCTATGAGTGTGGTTAGTCAGTTTATACATTCACCCAGTGTTTCTCATAGGAATGCAGTTGATCGGATCTTAAGATACTTAAAGTTAGCCTTTGGAAATGGATTAATGTTCAGAAAGAATGGAAATCTTGAAGTTGTTGGATATATAGATGTTGATTGGGCTGGTTCCATTACAAATAGACGCTCTACATCAGGGTACTTTACATTCGTTGGAGGAGTCATCGGAGTAAAAAATGAAATGTGGTTTCTTGGTCCAGTGTAGAAGCAGAGTATCAAGGAATGGCTCAAGGAGTTTGTGAATTATTATGGATCAGAGGACTCTTGATAGAATTGGGTTTTAAACCAGAGAAGCAATGGAGTTACATTGTGATAACAAGTCAGCTATCGATATTGCTCATAATCCAGTTCAACATGATCGAACTAAACATGTTGAGGTGGATAAACATTTCATCAAAGAAAAAATTGAGAACAAGATCATTTGTCTACCTTTTGTAAAATCAGAAGATCAATTAGCGAATGTCTTAACAAAAGCTGTCTGTGGACGAGTGTTTTATGACTCACTTACCAAGTTGGGCATTGGTGACATGTATGCACCAACTTGAGGAGGAGTGTTGACGTGAGTTAACCTACTAAATCAAGGAGATTTATTTCCTAAATTAATTAGGTGATTTACTTCCTTGTTTTATATAGTTGACACATCCTTGTATAATTAGGAGATATTCTCCTAATTAATTATTGTATCTATTTCCTTGTAAACTCCTATATATATACCTCCTTATGGAGAAGAATACAATTAACCTAAAGTATTCAAACCATATTCATATTTTAGCAAAATGAACAGTGTAGATCTTGAGCCTATAAAACGAGAGAACAATGGACTTGATTTGTAAGCAATCAGATACTCCAATTAGGGAGTTTAAATCTAACGTGGTGCAAATTAGGGTGTGTGTGAGAAACTCCCTTCCCATGTAGTTTAGACTATCTTTAGTACTAAAAAAAAAATAGTATGTACCTAATCATAGTCATTCAACTCTACTTTTTCCCTTGCTCATTTTGTGGACGGCCTCTTATCATGCTACTTCTTTCTTTGATAATGTTGTTTTCCATGTTACTTCTACATTTTTGTTCCAATTCTGGTGAGTTTAGCTATGTTCCAATTCATTGTTATATGTAAATCTTACATGGACATCATGTTCTTGACTCAAGAACTATATGAATTTTTTTATTGCTTTCAAGGAAGAAGCATGAACTTGATTGCTTAGTTTCTTTTCACACGTTTTTATTTCATAGATGTTTTATGTTGGATTCAACCAATCCAATTCAATTATAGAATTGAATTGGATTTGCATACTTAATTAGATATGATTGAATTCTAATATGGCAAATCCAATTATAGTCGGACGGATTGGATGCATGCGCATCAAAATAGTATGGATTGGATCCAATGCACCCCCTAGCACGAATAAGGTAAACTTGAAGCTTAAGCCTAAAAGAAACCCTAGAGCACACATGAAAGAAAAGAGCTTCACTAAGTTAATACGATATTCTGACAAGCAGGCCAAATCAAGAAACTAAAGTTCCAATTTGGTTGAGGTTACTTTGAGACTATGACAAGGTTAGGATTTACCAATCTCACATATTTCTGTTGGTCCCTTTTTTTGGGTCAACACCAATGGCCCGATTGGATTTCTGGCTCTTGAGAAGACTCCTTCAACCTTGGGTAAAATTGAAAGTTGGATCAAGTTGAGAAGAGCGGGCGAGCTCGAGCTGGGCCCTGATGACTTCCTTCTTCTGACCTAATTGTAAGTTGTGTAGGCATGGCGCTATTAGAGATGAGAACAGCCCAATAGACCTGGTATGTGTAATGTAGGGTCCTGTTTGATGGATTTGAGCTTGTTCTAGACTTCTGATAAGCCATTGTGCTCCAAGAGGGGGGGGGGGGTATTGACTTGGATGAGTTCTTTTCTATGCCTCAATCAAGAGGACTTCAATATTCTTTCACTCGTGTGTTGTTGGTTTGATAGATACGGGCAATACCTAATCAAACAAGAAGAAAACCAATGTTGTGGTTAATGCTCCCTCGATTGGGTTCAAAAACCTAGTTTGGAGCCGAGATGACCCTAGATTGGGTCAAGATTTAGCCAATTCAGGCCCAATAGTGTTGACCAAAGCTGGAACCTTTCATACTATGGGCTTTTAAAAGGGTTTTGCCCATTGCTGGCCCAAATCCAAAAAAGCCATTTTCGTTATTTCTGAAAGCAAGAGGTTAAGCTTGGGTTTAATGTAATCTTATTTGAGAAATAAAACCTTCTTTGGCATTTGGCCCATTTTCCAAATATGGTACAAACATTGCCCCCTAGTTTCAATGTGCTCGAGTAAAGTTTATTGAAACTAAACCCTTCATATCCTTTGCGGTGTCAAATCATACTCAAAAAGAATATTTTTGAAAGTAACGCGCCAAACTGACAAAAGCAACTGTCATATCCACGTGTGACATTAATTTCAGCCTACTGGACAAAACCCCTCAACTTCTCCTTTTTCGAACTACTTCTTCTTTTTCTGAGAAAACTGTTGCGAAAACTTCATCTAAAGAACTTAATGTAATTTCTGAATTTTTTCAAGCTTCCTTATGACGTTTTTTGAAGAAAAAAAATGGCACCGAAGAAATCGAAAGCTTCTAAGGTTTCTGCTGACGCAACCCACTGGATTTCGGGACGAGGCGTTGCAGAACACGCTAAGGAATTCCAAATGGCCTTAGCACAAGAACAAACAGGGAGCTGGGTAAGACTTTACTCTCCCTTTCCCTTAAATATGAGAGATCCTCTTTACTCTCCCTTTCCCTTAAATATGAGAGATCCTCTTAGGACTCCTTTTCTAAGCCCACACTATCATCAAGCCAAGCCGGAGAAGTTATAGGCTTTGGATACATAGTTGGTCCGAGCCCCATTTCCTTACAGTCTGGAGGATATAAACTGGGGTTTCTGGAAAACGAATTTTGAGAGGCTAGGTCAGAACCCTAAAGTGCCCCTCATTGAGAATTATCTCCCTTGGAATAGTTGGGTGGACGAGATGGTTCCCAAGTATAAGGATAAATGGATGCATAATGGGATATTCTATGCCATTATGTTAGCAAAGCATCAAATCCACTTGAATGCATCTTTATTGGGTGCCACTTTGTGCTATTGGGATATCACCTCTAACACCTTTGCCTTTGGGCCTGGTCCAATGACCCCTACCCTCTTGGATATGGCTGCCCTTTTTGGTTTTAGGCCTTGGAGGATGAGCGTAGATGTCCTGGGGGACTATGAGTTGAAGAATCATAGGATCGAGACTCCAATGAAGACTACCAGAACAGAGATTGTGCATCTGCGAACCTATTCTGGATTCGTGATGACTTACCAAGGGATGGCTGCCACGCCCCGGAAACCTCACGTGCCAGTGCATCATACTCCCAAGTATTCCCGAAACACGTTAAGCCCTTTTTTATGTAGTTAAAATGAGTTGGATTAGAGTTTTATTGGCAGTGGGAAAATAAAATATTTAAGTTGAAACACTTTATTTAAAGAGATATTTAGTCATATACCCATTCTTAACACTAAAACTATAAATAAACCCTACACCATTTAATTTTTATAAACAAACCCAAAAAATGATAGCTGACTCTATTGAATTTAATTTTGATTATTAAATTGTCAAACTAAAAAAATTATTTAAATATTTATAATTTATTAAAATAAATAAATAAAACTAAATAAATGCTGCAAAGAAACCAACTAAAAATGTATAATTTATTAAATAAAAAAATTCTAATATTTTTTAAAGGCTAAAATTATCTTTATCTTATATCTTATTTATTTTTTCTCATTTTTCTTTCTTTCTTCCTTTTCTCTCCTTTTTCTTTTCTTCTTCCTTCCCATTCCCCGTTTCTTTTTTCTTTTTTGTCTCTCCCTCTCGATCTCACTCTCTAATTCTATCTCTTCTTTATTTTTTCTCATTTTTCTTTCTTTCTTCCTTTTCTCTCCTTTCTCTTTTCTTCTTCCTTCCCATTCCCCGTTTCTTTTTTCTTTTTTGTCTCTCCCTCTCGATCTCACTCTCTGGTTCTATCTCTTCTTTATTTTTTATCCAATATTGATACAATGATATCCTTCTTCTTCTCTCTCCTTTTCTATCTCCCCCTTCCAACCTTTCTCTAATTCCCCCTCATTTTCTCTCTCTTATTCCCCTTTGAATTCACAGATCTCTATCTCCTTCGAAGTCACAAATCTCCATTTGGTTTCACTGAGCCATAGTTGATGGTTTATGATTTTTCGGAAGGTTCAATTGGGTAGTCAAACAATATAGGTAGAATATTTTCAGATATATTTCATTCTCCAAAAGGAGGTATTTATAATACAGGATGTAAACCCTAGTAGGATTAAACTAGGAAAATAAGTGGTATCCTAATTATATAATATCTATACAAAGAGAAATAAATAAAACAATATCCTAATAGAATAGGGATATCTCGCTAACACTCCCCCTCAAGTTGGAGCAAAGACGTCACGCATGCCCAACTTGTCAAGCGAGTTGAGGAAGATACTTGTAGAAACAGCTTTCGTAAGAACATCAGCTAACTGATACTCTGAACGGATGAAGGGGAAGGACACAATCTCCGCATCCAACTTTTCTTTAATGAAATTTCGATCAACCTCCACATGCTTTGTACGGTCATGTTGTACAGGATTATGAGCAATTGCAATCGCAGCCGTATTGTCACAATATAAATCCATGGGTTTTTTAGGCCCAAAACCAAGGTCTTTCAACAATCTCCTCAACCATAGTAACTCAGATACACCATGGGCCATTCCCCGATACTCGGCCTCAGCACTAGATCTAGACACCACCTTTTGTTTCTTGCTCCTCCACGTAACAAGATTGCCACCCACAAACATAAAATACCCAGATGTCGAACGCCTATCTGTGGCTGAACCTGCCCAATCAGCATCTGTATACCCTTCTACATTCGTATGGCCATACTTGGAGAAAATTAACCCCTTGCCAGGAGT
>NW_018921337.1:54119-68451 GCF_002207925.1 Prunus avium
CCTCCATAGCCCCCCCCCCCCCCCCCCGCCTGACACGAAACCGGCCAAGATCGGACCAGCCCAACCTCACCGTCGCACCCCCGACCTGCGCCGCCTCCGTCGACAGCTCCAGCCACTGGAAACAGCTCGGATTTGGCTGGTTTTTCCCCGAATTTCAAGCCTCTCGTTCTCTCTCCTCCGACCACCAAATCAAGCGAGTAAGGTATGTATTTCTAGCTATTTTTCACGAACTAGCTGATGGTTGGGTAGGATTGGAGAGATTTTGAGGTTTGATAGGTTAAATTTCGAATTGAAGTTCTGCCGGTTTGCATCGCCAATTTCAGCCACTTCCGGCCACTTTTTGGCCATAGTCTAAGAACAAAAGTGGTTCCAAATAGGATATATTACCTAGAACAGGAGTTTGGGCCGACGTTGTGGAGAAAATCCGGTCACCGGAAATTGTTAGGTACACCCACGCGCTTCCGGCGCGTGGGCGGCGCGTGGGCCAGGTAGCAGGAGCCACTCTTGGTCCTAGAATAATCCTCGTATCCTCACGAGCGCGTAGGATTTCACGGATCTCAATTCGGATAACGTTTGAACCCCGAACGGATCTCGCATAGTGTGCGATTTCCGGGTTCAATATGTTCAGACCGTTGGATCGTAGTCAAACTGGAGTATGTTGATCTAGGTAATTTCAGGATCTTGTAGGATTTAACGGATCGTCAATCGGAGTCTCGGATTCCTAGGGCTAGGATTATAGAAAAATCACTCATCCGTCCGATCGTGCGATCGTGAGCAATCCGACCATTCGATCGAGACCGAAATTTTGGGACATGTGTCCTAGGCCTATCGGAACCTCTAGGAACGATCGGAAGTTAATGTGGGCATAGGAATGACTTTTAAAGTGATGCACGCACTTTTAGGAGCCGGGGGTCAGGATTTTTAATTTAATATTATATTACTGAGTAGAGTTTTTAATAAAATATTGTGATGATTATACAGGCACCCGGGCACCAGGTGACCCGCAGGAGGGACCTTCAAAGGGTCCAGCTAGCTCAGAGCACCTGTGAGTGGACCTTTTTGTTTTCATAAATGAATTTATGCAATTTAATCTTATTACTTGATCTTGAATAAGTTATTCATTGCCCAGAGTTTTAATAGCTTGATTTATTGTTGTTTTCATATGTTTATTTTATATGCTGCCGAGTCGAGAGTGCCTAGAGATTTTGGCATAGCAGAATTTTTAGATAATTAACAGATAAATTGGCAGCAGAGTTCAAGGGCAGATAAGAATTCAATTAAATTCTTATTTACTTTTAAGAACTTACTATTTTCTTAAAAGCCACCCTAGGTACCCAAGCATATTAAAGGATGCCTTCAGTTATAAGTTGCCTTCGGTATAAAATTATGTTGCCTTCGGTATTATTGATGTCGATGGACATCCAGTTGCCTTCGGGTATGTCAGCATGCTTGACACAGCCCCACGAGTCTCGGGGACGCTCGAACCGTGTGGTGCTAGGATTGCGGATCAGGCCGACCAAGTGTCCCCTGAATCTGCTAAGATTGCGGCTCGGGTGACTTGTGTTTCCCGAGGTCTGCTGGGACGTGTCACTCCGGTGGCACAAGTATGGAATTGACGGATTATATGGAATTGACGGAAATTAAAGGAATTGACGGATTATAAGGAATTGACGGATTGCTAAATGGGTAAACCTAGGTGGTAGACTAAAGTTGTTTTCAATGCTTTCGAGTAATTAATGTTTTAATCAAGTGTGTGTTTGTTTATATATAGATATATATATATATACGATTGCATTAATTACTGTACGTATATTTATATCAGACTTAATGTTTGATTTCGTGTATGATTGGCTTATAGATATAAATAGGTAGGCATGGATTTCATTACGATTTATACATAAAAGAAATGTTTTAGTTTCATAACTGTTTTTACAGAGGGGTTGGTATGTTCTTATGCTACTTTCTAAACTTTGTTTTTGGTCCACTCACCTTTTTAATGTTTTGCGCCCCAAGGCAGTAGTCGTGCATCAGAGTGCCACCACCGGGCCGAGTCCACCTTCCGTCATATCCCTGGACAGCGTAGGGTCTTGTATAATTATTTTATACTTATAATCTTCTGTATAGAGCTCTGATATTGCCCTAGATTGCATGTCTAACTGTTGGAATGTAATTATTTGCATGCTGACAATTGGTGTATATTTTATATGCATGTTTGACAGGTGTAATCTTGGGATTGGTTTAACTGCAAGGGAGACCTTGCTGAATTTTTCAGCAAAAGTCAAACCCCAGTTTTAGTTGAAAGTTGACTAGAAGGGTAATTAGGTCTTTGGTGCTCGGCACTTGCCAAGTGTCGGACACAAACAGGGTCCTGCTCGGATTCCAAAGTGGAATTTGGGTCGGATCCTGTCAATTTTGAGTTATGTATATACAATATATGTACAAGACTGTGTACAATTTATGTACAAGTTATTAATCAATGGCAGTTGAAAAGTTCTTAAATGTTTGCAGAATTAGTGGTGCTTACAAAAGTGTCTAGTCTTAACCATTACAAAAGGGCTTTGAAACCATTACATTTGCAAAATGCTATAGCCATTACATAAGGCTCTCATCTCCCTAAATTTCCATTCAACTACGTACATTACACAACCTTACCTAACTTTCAAACATACCACATTGCCTAACTTTCAAACATACCAATTGCCTAACTTACATTACCCAACATTGCCAAACCAAACCATAAACACAAAGGCCCAAGAAATAAACAGAGCAATCCACAACTTCTTCTCTCTTGCTCTCACACGCACAATTTGATCTTCAACTTCTCTCTTTGTCCTCAGCAGCCAAGCCATCAGACCTCTCTCACGGCGAGGCATTTCAATATCAACCCATACAAAAAAACCCACAACCGTTTTCCCCCCTCTGCATTCAAACAACAATTCCATCACATTCTCAAAAAAATTTGTCCAATTTTCGATAAACTAGCAAATCCAAAACCTACCTCTGACTTTGGACACACAAAGAACCTCCGAAGTGGGTTGGACTCTGTCCAAGAAGTCTGCAGCCGAGCAAGCCTCCCACAGTAGCAATGAGGTGCAGCAACGGCTAGCTCTTCTCCTCCTGGAGGTTCTTTCCTCATCTTCACACCCTCTAATCAAAGAAAGATGGAGAGATTTTTCTCTGGGGAATCCTAAATCCTTCAAATGGTGGCAAGTAATTTTTCTGGGTTTACCAACTCTATTATCGAAGAAGAAGAGAGGAGATTGTTATCTGGGGTCCTCAAACTCAGTCGCTTAGATTAGGCTTTTCAACGCCTGTGGGGTCCACTATGCCACGTAGGATGCTGACTACGGTCAACAATTGGCCACCGTGGATGATTTGACCATAATGCCACCGTGGATGGCGTTGATGGTGGGGGGTTAAGTGGAACACAAAACCACGATCAAGGGGGTTAAGTGGGCCATTTTAACTTTAGGGGGGTTAAGTGAGATTTGACCGAAGTTTCAGGGGGTGCTACAGTAAATAAGCCTTTCCAATACAAATTAAACAAACCTAAAGAGCACCTACGTAGGCCCATTGGCTTTTAACAAAATAAAATTTATAACTCATCCGTTATATCCAAAAGAAAAATAGGTAATGTCTCCTATGCTAATTACTAAAGCTTTTTGTCACTATACACTAATTTTTCTCTCTTTTTATCTCTCTCTCTCTCTCCTTTCATTTTTCTTTTCTTTTCTTTTCTTTTCTTCTGCGACTTCACACTCTCTCTCTCCCTCTCCCCCTTTTCCTTTTCTTTTCTTTTCTTCTTTCTTCTTCTTCTGCGTTCACTCTCTCGGCTTCTTCTTTTTTTTCTTTTCTTTTCTTCTTCTTCTACAACTAATTTCTTTCTTCTTCTTATTATTATTATTATTATTCCTTCTTCTCTGTGATTGTCCATGGTTGTTCATCGATTTCGTCTCTGCGGCCGTTCGCCAATTTCGTCTCCGCTGTCGTTCGCCTCCTTCGTACTTATTGGTTGCAAATATGGTAGATTGGTGCGGTTTGAGATCTGGTAGTAGATTGGTAGGTTGGTAGATTTGGTAGATCGTGCTTATTGTTAGGGCTGCACATTATTACCGAAGACCCAACCGAACCAGATCGTTTAAGGTGGTTTGGTTCGGTTTTTAAACTGTAAAATTGAAGAACCAGTAAAAAAACAGCCCGAATCGCCCCTAAATCGGGTTGGACTGGTTTTAATTGTCCAAAAACCGGACCGAACCGCATATTTAAATTATATTATTAAAATAATAAGTATTACATGTGTCAAGTTATGATTGGTGGAGTTTTAGCCGGTTTCGCTGCTCTTGGCTACACCAGATCGAGCGAAACCCTAAGTTTTAACTTCATTCGATTTTTTCATTCCGCCTCCTCCCTTCTCTTCTCTCAGACTCCCTCTCGAGTCTCACCTCTGCCTCTCACAATCACTCTCACCTCTGCCCGTGAAACTCATCCAGATTCATCACTCAATCTCTCTCAGTCACTCTCTCTGTCTCAGCCGCTCTTTCTCAGTCACTCACTCTCTCTCTCTGTCTCACCCGCTCTCTCTCTCTTTCTCTTTACAGATTTTTCTCACCCGATTTCTCTGTCACTCTCTCTCTCTCACCCGCTCTCTCTGAGTCTCTCTCGCTCTCTCTCTCAGTTTGAGGTATATGTGTAAACCCTAAAAATTTAGGGATTTGACAATTTTTTTGTTAATTATATTTATCTATTTGACAATTTTTTTGTTAATTATATTTATCTAATCTGACTCTTGTGATTTTTGGTGGACATAATTGATTTTGGGAGCATAGGAAACGATTGGCTTGCTCTAGGTAATTTCTCTAACTCTGTTTTTGTTTGATTTATTTCTGTTGTTGTTGTAATTTCTGGTAATATGTAGGATCAAAGAATTGATTTTGGGACATAAATTATTGTAATTTCTGGTGTCCTTGTTATTCAGATTCAGCTGAATCGGCTCTTTTTTAGATTGGGCTTTGCTTTTCGTGTTCATAGATCTGCATGCACATCATGTTGAATCTGTAAATCCTTGCCTTCTTGCTATATCCCTGTTGGATTTTGATCTTGGATTATCATTGGAGAAATTTTTTATTGTTTGAAAGATTTTTATATTTTTTCCCAAATTAATCTATTCCACAAATGCAAAAAACCCCTTTGATTTTTGTTTTCTCTGTAATTGAATAATAGCACATGCATGTTGCATATCTGTTTCTCTGTTCTGGTATTGCTATGAGCTAGGATCTGGACTATATTGAAACGGTCTTTTCTCCTTTCGTCTCTCACTAGATTTTGTTACTTTAAAAAAAAGGTTATGATTTGTTGATAGTTAAGGATGAAAAGGTTGTGATTTGGTCATGCAATTTTGTTTTTGAATTGTGGGTGAGATCTGTATCCAGCAGGTCATCACTTTACCCTGCTTCATATACTAATTTGTTGAAATCCAATTGTTATTTGAACCAAAGACCCTAATTTTCCAAGCAGACTTTTTATTATTATTTAGCTTTCTGTTAATCCATTTTTTCATTCATATTTTACTTATTTAATTTTTTGTTTTAAATGTCTATTTTATTTTGGATACAGGGATGCAAGCCATCTCCAATGGAAATTGCAGGCACTCCAACAAATATGAGTGCATGTTCCTCTATTCAACAAAGCCCACAATCCTTAGCTTTCCCAATTCCTTTAAATATGCAAAATTAGACAACCTGGAAAAACGTAAGGAACCCTAAAACTTGAATTGGTCTGGAAATCTGACTAAAAAAGTATAATGGGCCTGGAAATCTGACCAAAAAAGGAGAATGAGCCTGGAAATCTGATCAAAAAAGAAGAATGGGCCTGGAAAACTTTATATAAAAAAACACCTTCAATTGTTGCTTTTGTTGGGCCTCGGCAGACATCCAAATCGAACTAACCCGATCCGTCTAATTCAGGTTTCGATTTAACTCGAAAATGGGCCTAAGAAACAGGTGCGCGGTTTGTCGTTTGGTCTGCCGACATGGCCCGGTTTGGTGTACAGTTTGGGCCCATAATCGGCCCGACCCGACCCGTGTGCAGCCCTACTTATTGTTTGATGCGCTTTTGTTGAGCAGTTGTATGTGCTTATTGGTAGATCTAGTAGAAGCAAGTGCATAACCAGAAACCAGAAAACCACACAAGAAATTGGCAGTTTGGGTTGGTGCGGTTTTCCTCTTGTTTTTCTGAAAAATCTAACTGGACTGGACCAAATGAATAGTACCAATTTCAGTTTTGGGGTGAGCTCCAAACTAGACCGGACCAGACCGGATTAAACCGTGCCCACCCCTAATTGCTGCAATGCCTTCATCCCTTGTGATAGAGGATCTTCAGCCTGCTGGGATGATTGCTGGAAGTTGTAACTTGTAAATACCCGCCATTTAATTTCTGCTCAGTTAAGAGTTCCAATTGATTCACGAGAAGCTGCACTGCACCAAAGCAAATATAAGTTTTAAATGCAGAGATATAAAATAATTAGAAAGAGATAGGACAGAAATGAATACATTATGCCCCCATGGTATTCAAATTTTAAATTTGAATTTTGATGACACATTCTATAAGTTGAAAGTTCAGCACTTAAGAATTTCATTACTTGCAATCAAGGAATAAATGTATTGTTCATACCATGGACACGATTTTAAGGGCATAGCCAAGTGACTCACCACCATGGTCTTAAATATCGGAAGTATCGGAAGTCAAAAAATCTGGAAATATCGCAAGAAATATCGGGATATTATCGGTATCGGAAAAAATTGAATAAAAACCACGGAAATTGTAAGAAAAACTTGGAAATTTTTATTGAAACTTTGTAGGATGTTTATTTAGTCAATTATCTATTAGTTTATCACAAAAAATTGGAAAGAAATGCATTGCATGATGGATTTAATTGATTTAAGTTGATTATATAGCGAGCTGGCAAACACCGTAAGTGTAGAAATATGTAGTAATTAATGAAAGAAGATTAAACACACCATAATCATTTATATATAATGAATTACTACAATATTTTACACTTTATACATTGCATGGTAAGATACATGAGTGACTTAGTACCACATAGAGTTCCTATGAGGTTCAAAATTTTCACTATCTTCATCATCTCTATGTGTAGAGTAAGTATATTTTGAAGAGTAGTCATCAAATGATAAATCCCCAAAATAGTTTTCCATGTAATTGTTAACATGCCACCCATATGGATCCGAGATTGGTTGACGTTGTCCATAAGCAAAATCATTTGAAGATTGAGTCTCGGATTCTTTCCATGTGTCACTTGATTCCATCCCAACAGGAATGGGATATGAAGGGTAGGGAAATGGTTGGTTATGAGTGTAACCATAGTTACTACTCATCTCATGTGAAAATTTGTTTCTTGCAAAAAGAATTCAAAACAAAACCATGTATATATATATAAATATTTTAGTATTTTCAAAGCAGGTGAGTGGTTGAATGGTAGGGTATGAAAAAACGTTGGTGAGTTTTATATTTTATCCATTTTGTAAACCAAGCCAGGAATCCAAAGCTAAGTTTTATATTTTATCCATTTTGTAAAAGCATGTGAGCATTCTGTCGGCTAGACATGCTTTGTTTATTAGCTCAATGAGCTACTTTTGTATTACTCTAGGAGACATGCTTTCCGTAGAGTACCCAAATCAGTTCAATGAGCTACTTCAGTTCTCTACATTTTTTGAGTTTCATATCGGGATATTATCGGGATATTATCGATAATATCTCGATATATTGACCAAATCATTCATAAAAGTGTTGAAAATATCTTTCCGATATTATCGGGATAATATCGATATATTGACGATAACTATATGGTTAGTTGTTAAAATATCGGACCCCCAAAAATCAGATATTATCGGGATAATATCGGGGATATTATCGATATTTAAGACCATGCTCACCACATAGAATTTGCATGAGATGTAGGATGTTACAGGTTCTGATTTTTGGGGGCCATTGATGGAGGGGAGGAAGGAGAAGACGTTTCATGCAAGAAGCCAGGACAACGGTGGCCGAATGACAACATTTGATCACCAAGAAAACAAACAGTCATAAATGGTTATTGTAAGGAACAGACTCAGGATTTCAAACTGGTGTGTGCTAAATTTACCTTACGCACACTCTTGTTAAATTCGATAGTACGAGTGAATTTCATTGATAACAAAAAAATACACCTAATCAGTATGACATAATGAGTTTTACCCCTCAAGAAACATCTATTACATATCACTTTTCTGTTTTCTACATGCAGGGGTGTGTGAAGTGAAGAGGGATTATAAACTACCCAAAAAAAAAAAGAAAATAAGTGGGGTTTTTTTCGACCAAAAAAAAAAAGCAGCGATTGTTTGTACGTGCGTCTTGAAAACTTTCTTCTTTGCACTATGGCCGTTGGTTTTATTCTGGTCCAAAAGAAGAAACACACGTGCACACACAGTAGATAAGTTATGTTTGCATAAAGTATTCACATATATTGTTTGGTTAATAATTCATCTTCTCTGCATAAAGTATATATATACATATATATTTGCACTATGGGCTTTGTTTGCTTGCAGCCACTCTCCATTATAAGAACTAACAAATAATGATCTTACTTAGTATGAGTAGGTTGATGAAACTTTTGCTCAAAATATGCTTTTCCTCCAATACCATAGAAACCAGCAATATATAGTTCATGGGGATGGGATCCACTGTTACCATTTTTCATGTCCTTTCGTGTCTCTTTTATAATTTTTTTTAAACGTGTCCAATCACTTAGCTCCAACTAACTTGAATGAAATTTAAATTTTAAATTTTAAATATTAAAAAAATTGCAAAAACAACCCTAGCAGCCGCCAACATCAACAACCCACCCAACTCGCGACAACCATCCACACCCATCTTACCAGGGGGCACTCGCCTCTCCTCCTCATCACCAGCCAACCTGATAAGACTACACCAACCAAAACTCTATTCCAAGTCAATCGGCATGGCCCAAGCACCATTTTTGGTGGGCCGTGCAGTGATTAGAAAATAAGTCAGTGGACTGGGCCGGCCCACAACCCAATATGGGTTGTGTTTGGCCTAAGCATACCGGGCCATGTTTGGCTTGAGCCCGCTTCAAGGCCGGACCTGCCCACTTAACTTTTTTTTTTTTGTCAAGGTCCACTTTACATAAACTATCTCTTAGCCTCCTTCCCCTCTTGATATCTACATATATGGACTTTAATTTGGTGGCTTCTTCTTCCAACAAATCATATATTTTCATATTAAATAAATATTACAATGAGTCCTCAATTTTTAGTCCTATATTAAATCCTCAATAAATAAATACTACAATAATTCCTCAATTTTTAGTCCTATATTAAATCCTCATTAAATAAATACTACAATAAATCCTCAATTTTTAGTCTCATATTACATATAAAACATGTATAAACATATGATTTTTTATTATTATTTTTTTTGTATAAATTTAAATGGGCCAAGCATGGGCTCGACCCAAGCATGGTGCAGGCCCGACTCAAGCATGGCACGAGCACGGCCCTGTTCAATGTGGACTTAGACTTTGAGTCAGGTCGGGATAAATGGTTTTGATAAGTAGACTAGCATGACACAATTCGCTTAATTAAATTGTTCGGGCCACAACCCAGCCCGAATAACATAATAATATGAAATTAAATGAGCCAGCCCGACATGCCCATTTGACACCTCTACTCTTATCTATAGTAGTTGTATGTATTGACCAATAGGTAATCTTTTTGGACCAGTGAATGAATGAAAACAATTTCCCTTTCTGCATATTCTTCTTTACTTTTGAGCACTCTACCAATTCTGGCATCAGAGCCATTCCCTACTCTTGGGCAAAAACAAAAACTCCACCACCGATCTCATTGCCTCAAGCCAAGAGCTGGACTCTCCCTATTAGAGCTGGTAATAGGTCATGTCGGGTTTGTGCCGTATTAGGATCATAAACATGTCAAGAATACTCAATCCCAACCCGACTCATTTAATAAATGTGTCATGTAGGGTTGACCCACTAATTTCCTGTGTGAGTTTCGAGTCATGTATCGAGTTCACCCTCTAAGTGATAGCAACTAAAAGAACTAAAAACAATTAGAAAAATTAAGAAAAATGAAGAATAAACAAAGGAACGGCTTAGCGGGTTGGCGGGTTACATTGGTATTTTAGCGAATTAAATAGTTATTTTAGTGGGTTGGCTAGTTGACCCGTTTATTTGGCGACTAGCCAAATTCAAGATGCCTAGGAATGGATTTCCTCCATCCTAGGGCAACAAGAAACTCATCAATCCTCATTAGCTCATCTCCAAAAAACCATGGATTCCTCTGCTACCTACTATGCCTCCGCTAATACCCAAACCTCCACCATCGAAACCACCCTCCTCAACGAAATATGACAACTGCGCCTGAATCACATTCCGCCACCAATCCCACATTCCGCTACCACTACCCCAACTGCTTCCTCGACCCCTCCTTCCTCCCACCCCCAACTAACATTTGGACACCTTTCTGATCCTCTAACATATCATCACCACTATCCCTAACGTGCCCACACACCGCCGCCATCGCTAACACATCTATGCTTTCCCCACCCACTAATCGACCCAACTAGACTACCCTCCCTTTTCCTTCTACTTCCTTTTCCCCTCCCCACACTTACATAACTGCATCCACACCACAGGAACATCCACCTTTCCACAGTCAAACAAAGTAGGGCAAATATTCAGATATGCTCATATATGCTCTTATTATTATTCTTCTCCAATATGGAGGTATTTATACAAGTACAAAGATGTGTTAATCCTAAATAAAATAGGAAATATATCTAAATTACAATAGGAAGTAAATCTCTATTACAATAGGACTAAATAATAATTGGTAAGTAACCAAAATTCTAATGAAATAAGGAACCAAAATCCTAACTAAGTAAGGACTCGCCAACATCCACCACTCTCCCATGAAAACCCTAAAACTCGACCTTGACTGGTTTGACGATATTGACCTGTATGGATGGATAGCCTCTGTCGAACGCTTCTTGGACTATTATGAAATTCTTCCTGCCGATAGAGTCTCGGTTGCCGCTATTCACCTCGCTGGAGGTGCCTCTTTATGGATGTGTTTGTTTGAACAACGATATCCTGAAGACTAATGGCAACTTTTTGTTCATATTTTTCTTGAACATTTCGGCATTGGAGATTCTTCAGACTTTGAAGCAGCTCCAACCCATCTTACTCACACTGGCTCCTTGGAAGACTACCATAGCCAATTTATTAAATTGTCTTGCCAAGTTCACGGGTGGTCAGACCAGTAGCTCAAAAATGTCTTTGTTCGAGGTCTCAAGCCCATGGTTTTGTATTAAAGAGAAGTCTATGCAATCATAGAAATGGATCCACCATTGGGTAATTCAAAGACTAGTTCTTTAAATATAGGCCCTTACAACTTTTATATCCTAAACATAAACCCACCTATATTTAAATATGTAACTAAAATTCAAATTTAAAATAGGTTGTCCTGTGAGATAGATATGCCCAAGTATTATTAACTAAATTACACTATATGCCATCTACCTTTATATTTTGTAATTATAATTTATTTTGAAGCATGTCATTAACTCCTTGATTTCTAATTAATATTCCTTTATTTCTAGCATATCAATATTCATAAAATCCATAAAATTTCGACACAAAAAATACATAAATAATTTTATAATAGATCATCCTAGGGGTGGTTGCGATTCGGTAACCGCGAATTTTTGCCCAAACCGCAAACCGACCGACTATTTGCGGTATAGTGATTTTTGAAACCGCAAAATGCGGTCGGTTACCGTGAATTAGCGGTTTAAAACCGCAAGTTCTTTTTGTGTCATAAAAATCCAATTTCTCAAGCATATATAAATTCACAATCTCCTCAACTTCTCAAGCATTCACAACCTAAAGAAAATTAAAGTTCAATTCCAAGCATTCCAATTAAAGTTAAACTTCTCAAGCATTCCAATTCCAAATTCTTTAAAGTTACAAACCAAAAGGAAAATGCAATGCAAAATGAATTAAAGTTACAGCCCAAAAGAAAATCCAATTCAAAGTTAATTAAAGTTACAAACTGAAAGGAAAATGCAATGCACCAATGTTACAAACTCAAGTGTTGGTGGTGGTGAGTGGATTTGAAGAACCCTGTTGTGTTGTTTGAGCACCAATGCTATCTACAAATAAAACAACATAAGTTTAGTACATTTTATTATAAGAAGAAGCATAAATAACATGAGTATAAATAAACTAATTATTTATTTATGCAACCTCATCATCAATCTCATCCTCTTTTGCACTAGTTGAAATATGACATCAACATCATCACCAATTTGTGCACCCTCATCATCAATCTCATCCTCTTTTGCACAAGTTGTAGAAAATATTGTATGAAATATGTTGTACGAAATATATTTTACATACAATATAATATAGACAATATTATTTAAAGATATTCGCGGTTTGCGGTAACCGCAAGTTTTGAAAATCAAATACCGCAACCGCAACCGCAAATGCGGTTCGGTTCTAAATACCGCAAATGCGGTTCGGTTTACCGCAATTGCGGTAAATTATCGGTTGGTTTTTGCGGTTTTTCGGTATAAAATGCCACCCCTAGATCATCCCCACAAATTTTAAGCTCAAGTTAATAAAGTTGACTTAAAGGAAGATTATTTATATTTTTAAAAAATAGGCAGATTATTCACACACAAAAACTGGTATGCAGATTATAAGTAGATTATTCATGTAAAAAAATAGGTAGATTATTCACAAAAGATAGGTAGAATATTCATTAAAAAAGTAGGTACAATATTTAAGTAACAAAAAAATAGGTATGTTATCATAGGTACACAAAATAGGTACAATTACAAAGATATGTATACTATTAAAAAATTAGGTATATTATTCATAATAAATAGGTAGAAAATAGGTACAAATAATAGGTACATTAGTTTACCCTAAAATATGATAGGTATATTAAATGTTTCTTCATAAATTCAATAGGCTCAAAATGTGACATTTTTTAGATTCTGAATTTGATTCTTTTATAAAGAAAAAACTTACCCTAAAGAATTCCTAAATTTAAGCCAATTTAAAACACCATTTGAATAATAATGAAAATTGAATTGCAGTAAATATATGTTCAAAGTATATTCTGTTGGCAAGTCCTAGTCCTATTCTATTTGGGTTTTATTTATTTTACCTTTTGTGTAGATATTATGTAATTAGGATTCCACTTATTTCCTAATTAAACCCTACTAGGGTTTGTAACCTGTATTATAAATACCTCCTTTCGGAGAATGAAATATATCTGAAAATATTCTACCATATTGTTTGACTTGGTATCAGAGCCTGGTTTCTGGTGACCTGTGTGTGTTGTGCCCACCCGTGTTCTACTCTGTGCCCTAATTTCTTTTTAGGGTTCTTGTGCTGTGTTCTACTTTGTGCCCTAATTTCTTTTAGGGTTCTTGTGCCCGTGCCTGGGTTGTGTTTATCGTATCTGTTTTGTGTTGTGTTTGTTTCCGCTGCTATCTATCATGGGTGATGATTCCATAGTTATGACTAGTACTAGTGCATCTACACCGAATGAGGCACGTCCCTCGCGTGATTACTCTACCCTGATTACATCTGACAAATTGGATGGCTCCAATTATGCCTCTTGGTCTCGTGGTGCGCGTATTACGATTACTAGTCGTCGTATGGCAAGTTGGATCAATGGGAAGAAGCCTGCTCCGTCTCAAGACTCCGCTGACTATACCGAATGGGAAGAAGATAATTGTCTGGTGCAGTCATGGCTTCTAAATTCCATGACTAAACCAGTTCGTGCCTTGTTCGAACATGGTGATACTGCTTTTGATATATGGGAGGCTGCTCGGAAGACCTATACTGTGACTCAGAATAGTTCTCGTTTGTTTCAACTCCGACGGCAATCCATACTTATAGGTCAGAATGGTGAATCTGTGAAAGTGTTCTATGAAAAACTTCATGCTATCTGGCAAGAGATTGATTGTCTGCGTCCGCATGAGTTTAATTGTTCTACTGATGGGGCTCGTCGTCTGAAAGAAATTGAAGCCGATCGAGTTTATGATTTTCTTGGTGGGCTAGATCCACCGTATGATGGTGTTCGTAGCCGTATTCTTGCTCTTAGTCCTGTTCCACCCCCTCTCGAAGCCTATGCCATGGTCATGGAGGAAGATACCCGTCAGTCCGCTATGCTTGGAGGAGGATCGCTGGCTCTTAAGGTGGATCCAGCACGTCACCGAC
>NW_018921337.1:76602-95782 GCF_002207925.1 Prunus avium
TTTCAAAGGTGTTCAATTGTGGCTGCCTTTTGCTGCCAACCCATGTGGGTTTTCTTTTGGTTGCTGGAAAAAAACGATTCTTCTGAACCAGGCTTGGTGTATGAAGGCCTGAGATTTCAATGTGTATCCAATGGGGCTCAAATTTGGATATGTCATAATAGACACCCATTGGAACAACCTTTATGAAGAAAGTTTTCCCATCTGAGCAGTACAAGTGTATGTTTTGGGCCTTGCAAGTTGACTGCCGAAAATAGACTGAAACTGACAATGCATTTCTTTTCTTTCCTTTCTTTTTGGGCTTGATCTTCCCTCCTAAAAAATCTGGAAAAATCTGGATCTTCAAACCCTTTGAATTATCTTTCCAAGCATATGCAGCCCAACTCAAGAAAAAATCGGAAAGACCTTCAAATGTCATTTTTGGCCCAGTAACGCAGATGCTGCCGAATTTGACCTTAAGCTGTCAAAACTTGCATAACTTTCTCTAGAAGACTCGGAATCATGAACCGTAAAATTCTCCAGAAACTAGACTTCCGCATCTTTCCAATGATATATGGGTCATCATCTGGTTCTTCTTGAGCAAGTACAGTCTAATTCGTGAAGTTGACTGATCTGCAGACACCGATGAGCTAACTTGTCTCCAAAATGCATTTAATGAGTCTCAAGCTTATAACACTGAAACAAACACAAAATTTATTAAAAGCACAAGTTTAACTCAAAAACATAATCAAATCATAAGTTAGAAGGGAACAAAATGATATATGAATATGCACCGATCAGGCTCCAATTTAAGTTTCGCACAGGACCCTCAAAATCTTAAGATCGGCCATGCTTAAGGTCAAATGACGTGTTTTAGGTGACAAGTGTCATCTTTATTTAGTATGACATCGGTTCGTTTATAGTTAGCGTTGTGGTTTCAGATAACAATGGCGGTCTTTATACCGTCGTGGTCCAGTAATTACAACGACAATGATTATATAAAGATTGATGTGGTTATGCAATGAAAACGACATTAGTTGTCTCATTACCGCCGTAGCTTCACTAGTTTACACGACGGTAATTAAATAATAACCGGCGTAGTGATGTAATGACAACGACTGTGATTTTATAATAACCGAAGTAGTTTAGATCGTACTATGACATTAATTATTTATTTACCATCGTGGTTTCATTACTTTACACGACTGTAATGATATCGTCGTGGTGATGTAATAACAACTGTTATTATATAATAACCAATGTAGTTTTACCGTACCACGACATTAACTATCGTTGTAGTTTCCATTGTCTACACGACGTTACTTTTTCCACAAGCGTCATAGTTTTACTACGTTAACTATTCCATTATCGTCATTTTATTTGCTTAAAATGTCATTTTTAGTGAATTTAAGCATCGTGTTTTTCTGTTTTCAAATGGCAGTTTGTATTGAATTACAATTGTCTTCCATGTCATTAAAGATTTGTTTATGGTGTTCATTGAGTCAAACAATATGGTAGAATATTTTCTGATATATTTCATTCTCCGAAAGGAGGTATTTATAATATAAGGTTACAAACCCTAGTATGGTTAAACTAGGAAATAAGTGGAATCCTAATAATATCTATACAAAAGGAAATAAATAAAATCCTAATAGAATAAGAAGGAAATATCCTAATAGAATAGGATATCTCGCTAACACTCCCCCTCAAGTTGGAGCAAAGACGTCACGCATGCCCAACTTGTCAAGCAAGTTGAGAAAGATACTTGTAGAAACAGCTTTCGTAAGAACATCGGCTAACTGATACTCATAACGGATGAAAGGGAAGGAAACAATCTCCGCATCCAACTTTTCTCTAATGAAATTTCGATCAACCTCCACATGCTTTCCACGATCATGTTGTACAGGGTTATGAGCAATTGCAATCGCAGCCGTATTGTCACAATATAAATCCATGGGTTTCTTAGGCCCAAAACCAAGGTCTCTCAATAATCTCCTCAACCACAGTAACTCAGATACACCATGGGCCATCCCACGATACTTAGCCTCAGCACTAGATCGAGACACCACCTTTTGTTTCTTACTTCTTCACATAACAAGATTGCCACCAACAAACATAAAATACCCAGACGTTGAACGCCTATCAGTAGTTGAACCTGCCCAATCAACATCTGTGTACCCTTCCACATCTATATGACCATACTTGGAAAACATTAACCCCTTGTCAGGAGATACTTTGAGATATCTCAAAATACGTGTCACAGCTCTCATATGGT
Source organism: Prunus avium (assembly GCF_002207925.1). The sequence continues at coordinate 78,854 of NW_018921337.1, forward strand.
CTTCACTAGGCGAGTGCATAAACTAACTCACTACACTCACTCATACGCAATGTCAGGATGTGTATGAGCTAAATAAATTAATTTCCCCACAAGCCGTTGATAGTGCTCTTTATCAGTTGGAACTTGATCAGGATACAACCCCAACTTGTGATTCTGTTCACTAGGAGTATCAATTGATTTACAATCCAACATTCCAGTTTCTGCAAGTAAATCCAACACATACTTCCTTTAGGACAAAAAGATACCATGTTTAGATCTGGCAACTTCAATCCCAAGAAAGTACTTCAAGTCACCTAATGATTTCATCTCAAACTCAGATGCCAGATATTTTTGGAGATTTTGCATTTCTGCCTGATCATCTCCAGTCACAATCATATCATCAACATAAATAATTAAAGCTGTCAATTTACCTTTGTGACGCTTTAGAAACAAAGTATGATCAGAGTTACTCTGCACATACCCAAACTTCTTCATAGATGCTGCAAATCTCCCAAACCACGCTCTTGGAGACTGCTTCAATCCATATAAAGACTTCCGCAGCTTACACACAACACCCTCTTTAGAGGTCACAGGAATACCAGGAGGGAGAGCCATGTAAATCTCCTCCTTGAGGTCACCATGGAGGAATGCATTTTTGACATCAAATTGTAACAGCGGCCAATCATGATTAGCAGCCAAGGACAAGAGTATGCGCACAGTTTTGAGCTTTGCTACTGGAGCAAAGGTCTCTGTATAATCCACTCCATAGGTCTAAGTATACCTTTTTGCTACCAATCTTGCCTTGTAACGGTCAATGGACCCATCAGCCTTGTGCTTCAAAGTAAACACCCATCTACACCCAACTGCCTTTTTTCCCTTTGGTAAAGGAACGAACTCCCACGTGGCATTTTTGTTCAAGGCTTCCATCTCAATATGCATTGCATCTACCCATTTTGGATCAGATAAAGCATCCTGCAGCTTAGTTGGCACACATACACTATATATTTAACACAAATATGATGCATATGACTTAGACAAATTATGAGTTGACACATAATGGCTAATGGGATATTTAGACTTGGCATGTATATCAGGAGAATATTGTACTTTAGGTTTCCCATGAGTGGTTCGTGGGGGTAATTGATAAGTAGAAACAGACAGATCATCAGAAGATACCTCACTTGACTCAGTATCATGATTTGATTGGGGCAATGGCAGGGCAGAGGGGGGTCTTGTATCGATCTCATCTACACAAGAGTCACCAATATCACTATCACGTTCTTCTTGCGCAGAGTCAAATTCGTCAAAAAATTCAACTTGCAACCGGTCATTACCTTATGTGCGACCGGTCCCTTCCTCTACGCGACCGGTCGTTTCCAGACAGGTTCCTTCGCGACCGGTCGTTTCCTCTGCGCGACTGGTCGGTGGATTCATACCTGCTGTCGTTGTTTTTTGGTCAGATTTTAACTCTGAAGAAAACCTTTTTAAAAAGACGATGGTTTTTTATTTGTGTGCGTCGTTGTTTAAAAATATTCAACAGTACCTCCATTTTTTAGTTGTTTAAGGCACTTATCCACGACGGTGTTTTTGTTACCGTCGTCGTTTTAAACACAATGACGGTTTTATGTTTTACCGTCGTCTTTTTCTGGTTGTCTTTTTCACTTTTTGTAGTAGTGTTTCTCAACCTGACTAACCCTTCCTCTCCCTTGTTAAGAGATTGAAAAGAAGTGGGGGCCACATCAGCTAACAGAACTTCTCTCAAATCTGACGGAATAGCTAACGTGAGACACTTATTGAAAGTGTAGGTGGTATATTGAGACATTTCAAAGAAAAGGTGATAATCTAAGACTACTTTGAAAGCACAGGGGGCATATCCATAAATAAACCTTTCCAATTATGTGTTATTTCAATTTTCAGTTTGTTCAACCCTTGTAAATTCAATATACCTGTTTTGGTGGTGCCTATCTTCTTGAGTGTTGTTCCCATCCCCGACCTTATTTTGCCCAATAACATTATATTCTCACCCACCCCATGGAAATTTTGAAGAGAACAATCCATCCGGAACGCCAGCTTAGACTTTTGTCTTCTTCCCTCATCCCCTTTTATCAGTTGTATAATAAAAGAGAGAGAGAGAGAGAGAGAGAGAGAGAGAGAGAGAGAGTATGCCCCCAGTACTGATACTAGAGAAGATATGTTTTCTAGAGTAAAAGGAGATGATTCATGATAGTGACTCAATAGAAATTTAATAAAAGGAGACATATACATGGTTTGCTATATTTCTAGATGATCCTGATGGCCCAAGGGTGCCACTTGGATATGTGTATCTCTTGTGGGAATGGCTATGGAAGATGAAAAATATGAAGGGTTGCTTCAAGGCATGTAAACACTATCTTTTAAAATTTATTTGCCCCTACAACTTTGGTACAAAGGGATACTCAAAATAAGTCTTGTGGATACAACAAAGTGATATAGCTGTGTTGTTTATCAATGAGTTGCACACTCGAAGACAAACCCCAAACACACTTTAGAATTCACAAGGACACTCAAGAATGTCTAGAGGCTATTGCTGCATATTATAGTTTCTAGATGGTTTTTGTTTTATGAAAATAGAAGGAGGAGAGTTTATGAATGAATAGGATTGAATGTGTATTCTTTTGCAATAATCCTCCTCTATTTATAGAGGTGTATCTTTTCTGAATTGGTATAACTTCAAATTCAGAAAACCATGCATCTCTTGGATTGCACCTCTTAATCAAAAGGTATCACTTCAATGAGGACACATCTCTTCATGTAAGAGTGTGTCTTTATGTTTAAATCATGTCTATGAAGTGTTTCTAACGTTGATATATGTAATTCGAACACTTAGGCAGCAAGAGACACATCTAATAAATCAAAAGGAGCTTCGAAACCGCACCCCAACACGAACCGACTGACAGATCCCAATTTGGCAGTAAGGTTTGCGAGAGCTACTTCAGGCTTCAAAGGAGGCTCTGTCTAAAACCAATTGGTCGTTTCCCTGAAGCGACCTGTCACTTTTTTCCAGATTGTTATATTTCTTAAAATCTTCAACATGGACAATGTCTCAGCCAGGGATTGCTGCTAGGGGTGGGCATCGAGATGGGAAAACCGGAACCGAACTGGACTGAATAAAAAAAACTAGAAAAAAAAAACCAATTGACTAAAAAAGTCAACAAACCGGCACCGAACTAGACTGGACCGATTCCAACCGATTCTGATTCCGATTCCAATTTCACACCTTACAGGACCGGACCGGTTGCATTATTTTATTTATTTATTTTAAAATGGATATTTGTAGAAATGTCACCTTAAGTTTTCAAAATTCAAGATTTGTCACCAATTTACTATCCATTTTGAAGGGTATTTTTGTCTTTCCAAGCAAGAGGGTTTACATAGCTTTATATTTAAATTATATAAAAAAGAGGGTTTACATATTGAAAAGACTAAAATACCCTTAAAAATGGATGAAAAATTGGATGATGTTAAAGTCAGGTGACAAATCATGGATTTTGAAAACTTAAGGTGACATTTTGCTTAAATTTTTCTTTAAGGTGACAAATTGAAACTGATGTATAAGTTCATGTGACATTTCTACAAATATCCATTTTAAAATATCTCATACTTAAGCCTAATTCTAATTAACCCAAATAAAAAGGCAAACTTTAAAGCCCATTCCATAACCCTACTTCACCTCTCTCTCTTTTTCCCATCTCTTTTTCTTCTCAAGCTCACTCTTCTCTCTCTCTCTCTCTCTCTCTCTTCCCCCCTCTCCTTTTTCTTTTCATTTCTTTTTTTTTCTTTTCTTTCTTCTGCGACTTCACACTCTCTCTCTCTCTCTCTTCCCTTTTTCCTTTTCTTTTCTTTTCTTCTTTCTTCTTCTTCTGCGTTCACTCTCTCGGCTTCTTCTTTGTTTTTCTTCTTCTCTTCTTTTTTTTTTCTTTTCTTTTCTTCTTCTTCTGCGACTAATTTCTTTCTTCCCTTTTTTATTTTTTCCTTCTTCCCTGTGATTGTCCATGGTTGTTCATCGATTTCGTCTCCGCGGCCGTTCATCAATTTCGTCTTCGCGGCCGTTCATCAATTTCGTCTCCTTCGTGCTTATTGGTTGCAAATATGGTAGATTGGTACGGTTTGAGATCTGGTAGATTGGTAGGTTGGTAGATATGGCAGATTGGTAGGTTGGTAGATATGGTAGATTGATAGATCTGGTAGATTCGTGCTTATTGTTTGATGTGCTTTTGTTGAGCAGTTGTATGTGCTTATTGGTAGATCTAGTAGAAGCAAGTGTAGAACCAGAAAACCGAACAGGACCGGACCGAATGAATATTACCAATTTCGATTCTGGTGTAAGCTCCAAACAAGACCGAACCGGACCGAACTGAACCATGCCCACTCCTAATTGCTGCAATGCCTTCATCCCTTGTGATAGAGGATCTTCAGCCTGCTGGGATGATTGCTGGAAGTTGTAAATACCCGCCAATTAATTTCTGCTCAGTTAAGGGTTCCAATTGATTCACGAGAAGCTGCACTACACCAAAGCAAATATAGGTTTTAAATGCAGAGATATAAAATAATTAGAAAGAGATAGGACATAAATGAATACATTATGCCCCCATAGTATTCAAATTTTAAATTTGAATTTTGATGACACATTCTATAAGTTGAAAGTTCAGCACTCAAGAATTTCATTACTTGCAATCAAGGAATAAATGTGTTGTTCATACCATGGACACGATTTTAAGGGCATAGCCAAGTGACTCACCACATTGAATTTGCATGCAATGTAGGATGTTACAGGTTCTGATTTTTGGGGGCATTGATGGAGGGGAGGAAGGAGAAGACGTTTCATGCAAGAAGCAAGGACAATGGTGGCCGGACGACAACATTTGATCACCAAGAAAACAAACAGTCATAAATGGTTATTGTAAGGAACTAACCCAGGATTTCAAACTGGAGTGAGCTAAATTTACCTTATGCACACACCTGTTAAACTCGATAGTACGAGTGAATTTCATTGATAACAAAAAAATACACCTAATCAGTATGACATAATGAGTTTTACCCCTCAAAAAACATCTATTACATATCACTTTTCTATTTTCTACATGCAGGGGTGTGTGAAGTGAAGAGGGATTATAAACTACCCAAAAATAAGAAAATAAGTGGGGTAGTTTTCGACCAAAAAAATGTTATAAAAAAATGTAGTTTTCTTTTCTGTAAAGCCAAATACAAAAACATCATATTATAAATAACATATAAATAAATTGGAAAGCTTTTTAGGTATAATGAAATTAAAGGAAACAAAATAATAGGTAAGTAATAGGAAAATAAATAATAAGTAAGAAGGTGAGTTTGGTACGGTGAAGCACTTCAAAGACGCTGTCCTATAGCCGTTGTAGCCTCCCTACGTGCAGGTACTGACGGTCTACAAGACTCCAAAATACGACCCCTTGTACACAAACTCAAGATCCGCTATGAGCACGTTCATAGACGGATATGGGTATCCAAGTCATAGAACCATTGCCAAAATAATAATATAAAGTAGAGAATATATATATATAAGTAGAAAAGGAGAGAATTAGTTTGTGGTGGTGATTGTTGTATGTGATATTCTGATGGTGTACTATGTGTATTTCAAATGTGAAGGAGGAGTGGCCTTTTATAGGCATCCAAAAACATGTTGTAGGGACCTTTTTCTTCTGGCAGCTACCAAATGGGCTGGGCTGGCGTAAGGAGCAAACTGAAGAAAATATCCCTTGTATCTGAGTTCGAAAATCAGACCCCAAAATATTTCGAAAGGATAGTAAAGCCTTAGGAAACATATTGGTTACCTCCACCAACAAAAATAATGGCTGCTTACAGATAATTTATTGGTGCTTACAGATAGAATCTTAGCTTGGCATGAGAAGCTTGTGGCATGGGAGCAAAGTTGCCATGAGTTTAGTACTAAAGAGAAAATTAAGTGTTCCTGGGGGAATATGGGTATTAAGAGAAAGGATTTTGAAGAGAGGTTTGGTTGAGAATGAGGGAAAGAAAGAAAAGGGTGGCTTGAGTGCTATTTCTGGCAGCTTGACAGTGACTCTGTCAAATGTCAGAACAGCATGGCAAGAGGGAAAACTGAGGAAGGAGATGAACTAAGCACGAAAATTGTTGGTTTTGAAAGTAAGAGAGGAAGCTTGCTCTCTGGTTGTTGATGATTTTCGTTGAGGTGGAAGATGCCCTATTTATAGCCGCTGGAAGTCATCTGTTTCTAAGAAACCCTAATGACTTCCATCCTATTTTGCCAAGTTTTTCCTTTCCTTTCTCTCCTCATCCTTTCAATCATCTTCTTTTGGTGAAATCTACTCTGCTCTTTTGCATAAAATCAGGGATTTTGGGAGCTCAAGACCCCCTTTCCCACGGCTGCCTCTGTGAAGCATTCCTATTTTCAGATATCCCTCTTCCTCTCTCCCCCTCCCTTTTTCATGGTCAGATCTGAAGAGGGAAAGAACTGGGCATACATGCTGGTTCGAAGGGTAGCTCCTTGCGCGCCAATATCTTTTGGTCCCTTGGATGCTTTGCTTGAAAACTTGTTCCTTCCCTCCCATTAGCCCTTCACGTGTGGATCCCTTGGCTTCTTTGTGGCTCTCCTCTTCAGCCAAGTGCTGAGGGCTTTGGATCCCCTTTATTCAGATTGTATGGGTTTTTTAATATGAAAAATCAAGTTATCCAATAAGTGGGCTAAATTCACCAAACATTTGGGCTTCGTGGGCTATTTTGGTTAATTTTAGTGGGCCATTTTGGTTGGGATATTTTCTCTCTTATGCTTACCCATGTTTTTGGGCCTAAGAAATGGGCCTGAGTTCCGAGGCTCCCAAGCGACCCGGAACCTCCATTTCTTGGTCCATCAAGTTTTACAATATAATATATGCATTTTATACATTGGTGAGCATTGGGACTAGCTAATCCTCCCCTTCCACATGGGATTAGTAGTCCCCTCCTAAGGAGGTGTTTTTGGACAAATGGGCTAATCTCCCCAAATTTTGGGCGATATTGGTTAATTTTAGTGGACCATTTTGGTTGGGCTTTTTGGTTGGGATATCTTGGTTAGGATATTTTCTCTCTTGTGCTTACCCACATTTTTGGGCCTAAGAAATGGGCCTGAGTTCCGAGGCTCCCAAGCAACCCGGAACCTGCATTTCTCAGTCCATCAATGGGCCACATGACAACTTATTACCATCCATACCACAACCCACTCAAGCAAGCCCCGGGCATTCGAGTGGCTTGGGCCCACTTAAGCTTGTAGCGTGGTTGGGTGTGCAATAATGATTTCCTACTTGGCATGGCATATCGCTTGGCATGCTTTTAATCATTATGCTTGATGAGATAATTAGCATGGATTTGCAAAGCTAATGCACTTTATAATCTTAATCTTGATTCCTAGCATGACGGATTATTTATTTGGCATGGCACGTGGAGTGTAACTCGTGCATGGCCGACTTTTGTGTGCTCCAAGTCGGGTTTTTCCTCAATAAGGTATTGCGCTGGGCCGGGAATTCATTTGGGCCAAGCCGTGGATTTTTTGGGCCTCAACAGCTTGCAAGTAAATAAAACTAGTAAACTAATTTGGCTACCATGTGTGAGGGTCTTTCTCCGTCGAAAGGTTTGTCCGGGCTTGTTGATTCTTGGGCCGCTATAGAGTGGTAAATCAAGCATTCGTTGCCCATTTTGAAATACCAAAAATGCCCTGTACCTCCGCTAACCATAGTTTTTTCATGAAAACTCTGATTCGAGCCTAGTAGAGGTTTGTAAGCAATTAATGCATCTAATTCTCTCTCACTTTGTACTTTGCGTCAAGTTCTCCTTCACTTTCCATTGCCTTGCCATACAGGCACACTTGGTACCATTATCGATTTTTTTTTTTTAATTAAATTTTTTTAATAACATTAGCAATATTTTTTGTGGAAATTATAATAAAATATTTTGATTATCCAAATTAGTCAAAAAATTTTGCAGAATTTGAATTTGTCTAATTTCTAGATACATCTTGGACTTAATTATTAGCATTTCCAGTACATATGTAAATCTTAGTAGTAATTTGGCTTAAGGATAATGTAACAAGGAATTCAAGTTTGCTTTTAAGTAATTATTTATTCATTATTCTTTTAAAAATATGTATTACTTGGAATCACCTCCTCTTGAAGTAACGCTCGATCTTTATATTTCCCTTCTCTATATATAACTTTCTCCATATTAGCTTTCTCCATTTGAGTTCTGTGCTTTCATTTCTCATAAGTTTTTTGTATTGTCTTCTCATTGATTGCCTCAGTCCTCTTGATTTTTCATTCAACATTTCTCCTAATAGTTGATCTTTGCTGTAGAATCTCTGGTTAACTTATATTAGAGGTACATACATGTTGAAAACTTTCTTCTTTGCACTGTGGGCGTTGGTTTTATTCTGGTCCAAAAGAAGAAACACACGTGCACACACAGTAGATAAGTTATGTTTGCATAAAGTATTCACATATATTGTTTGGTTAATAATTCATATTCTCTGCATAAAGTATATATATACATATATATTTGCACTATGGGCTTTGTTTGCTTGAAGCCACTCTACATTATAAGAACTAACAAATAATGATCTTACTTAGTATGAGTAGGTTGATGAAACTTTTGCTCAAAATATGCTTTTCCACCAATACCGTAGAAACGAGCAATATATAGTTCATGGGGATGGGTGTCGCATCCTGGGATTGGCTCCGTTGTAGCACAATATTGTCCGCTTTGGGCCCTCCTCTCTGCTCTCAGAGTTTTGTTTATGGGAACTCATGAGCAACTTCCCAGTGGGTCACCCATTCTGGGATTGCTCTATCCCCAACTCGCTTAACTTCGGAGTTCCTATAACTCCGAAGCTAGTGAGCTCCCAAAAGGCCTCGTGCTAGATGGAGGTGGGCATGTATATATAAGGCACATCACCCCATCTCCGTTGTTCGATGTGGGATGTTACAATCTACCCCCCTTAGGGGCCCAATGTCCTCGTCGGCACACTCGCACCACACGGCAGAGTGGCTCTGATACCAAATTGTCACATCCCGAGATTGGCTCTGTTGTAGCACGATATTGTCCGCTTTGGGCCCCCCTCTCTGCCCTCACGGTTTTGTTTTTGGGAACTCACGAGCAACTTCCCAGTGGGTCACCCATCCTGGGATTGCTCTAGCCCTAACTCGCTTAACTTCAGAGTTCCCATGATTCCGAAGCCAGTGAGCTCCCAAAAGGCCTCATGCTAGATGGAGGTGGGCATGTACATATAAGGCACATCACCCCCTCTCCATTGGTCGATGTGGGATGTTACAATGGGATCCACTGTTCCCATTTTTCATGTCCCTTCTTGTCTCTTTTATAACTTTTTTTTTAAACGTGTCCAATCACTTAGCTCCAACTAACTTGAATGAAATTTAAATTTTAAATTTTAAATATTAAAAAAAATTGTAAAAACAACCCTAGCAGCCACCAACATCAACAACCCACCCAACTCACGACAACCACCCACACCCATCTTACCAGGCGACACTCGCCTCTCCTCCTCATCACCGGCCAACCTGATAGGACTACACCAACCAAAACTCTATTCCAAGTCAATCAGAAAATAAGTCAATGGAATAGGCAGGCCCACGGCCCGATATGGGCCCTGTTTAGCCCGAGCATATCGGGCCGTGTTTGGCCTGAGTCGGCTTCAAGCTTGGACTAGCCTACTTAACTTTTTTTTTTGGTTGTTGTTGTCAAGGTCCACTTTACATAAACCATCTCTTAACCTCCTTCCCCTCTTGATATCTACATATATGGACTTTGATTTGGTGGCTTCTTCTTCCAACAAATCATATATTTTCATATGAAATAAATATTACAATAAATCCTCAATTTTTAGTCCTATATTAAATCCTCAATAAATAAATACTACAATAAATCCTCAATTTTTAGTCCTATATTAAATCCTCAATAAATAAATACTATAATAAATACTCAATTTTTAGTCTCATATTACGTATAAAACATGTATAAACATATGATAATTTTTTTCTTTTGTATAAATTTAAATGGGTCAAGCATGGCACGAGCACGACCCTGTTCAATGTGGACTTGGGCTTTGAGTCGGGTCGGGATCGATGGTTTTGATAAATGGACTAGCCTGGCACAACTCACTTAATTAAATGGGTCGGACCAGCCCAGCCCGAATAACATAATAACACGAAATTAAATGGTTGACACCTCTACTCTTATCTATTGTAGTTGTATTTATTGACCAATAGGTAATCTTTTTGGACAAGTGAATGAATGAAAACAATTTCCCTTCCTACATATTCTTCTTTACTTTTGCACACTCTACAAATTCTGGCATCAGAGTCATTCCTATTCATGGACAAAAACAAAAACTCCGCCACCAATCTCGCTGCTTCGAGCCAAGAACTGGACCCTAGCTATTAGGGCTAGTAATAAGTCATGTCGGGTTCGTGCCGTATCAGGATCATATACATGCCAAGAATACTCAATCCTAACCCGACCCATTTAATAAATGTGTCATGTCGGGTTGACCTGCTAATTTCCCGTGCGGATTTCGAGTCATGTATCAGGTTGACTCACTAAGTGGTAACAACTAAAACAACTAAAAATAATTGGAAAAATTAAGAAAAATTAAGAATAACCAAAGAAACGGGTCACCACTATCCCTAACGCGCCCACACACCTCCTCCATCCCTACCACATCTATACTTTCCCCACCCACTAATCAACCCAACTATACTACCCTCCCTTTTCCTTCCACTTCCTTTTCCCCTCCCCACACTTACATACCTGCATCCACATCCACCTTTCCACCACTCGCCCATGAAAACCCTAAAACTCGACCTTGACCGGTTTGATGATATTGACCTGTATGGATGGATAGTCTCTGTCGAACGCTTCTTGGACTATTATGAAGTTCCTCCTGCCGATAAAGTTTCGGTTGCCGCTGTTCACCTCACTGGAGGTGCCTCTTTATGGATGTGTTTGTTTGAACAACGATATCCCAAAGACTCATGGCAACTTTTTGTTGATATTTTTCATCAACATTTCGGCATTGGAGATTCTTCAGACTTTGAAGCAGCTCTGACCCACCTTACTCACACAGGCTCCTTGGAAGACTACCATAGCCAATTTATTAAATTGTCTTGCCAAGTCCACGGGTGGTCAGCCCTGTAGCTCAAAAATGTCTTTGTTCGAGGTCTCAAAGAAGAATTAAAGCATGATGTTCACGCGCACCAGCCACACACCTTCTCTGAGGCTGTCTGTTTGGCTATGTACTAGGGACGGACTTTGCTTAAGAGAAAGGGTTTCAGTAAAAATATTAATGAAGTTGGAACAATTGGTACCACTCCCCTAAACCTACCGTCTGTAATTAAACATCAACTTTGTTTTCAATCCTAATTCATAAATGCCTATGGCCCTCCATAAGTACAAATTTGTACTAATTGAGGGCATAGGCATTTGTACTTTAAAGTAGAAATCTACTAATGAAGGACATGCTAATTCTTTTGTCTCATGGAGAAGTCTAGAATGAATGCAAATGCCTATATGGGTCAATCGTATAAATTAATTAATGAAGTTTCGATCAAGCACATGGTTTTGTATTAGGAGAAGTCTACGCAATCATAGAAATTGATCCACATTGGGTAATTCAAAGACTATTTCTTTAAATATAGGCGCTTACAACTCTTATATCATAAACATAAATACATTTAAATCGGTAACTAAAACCAAATTTAAAATAGGTTGTCATGTAAGATAGATATGTCCAAGTGTTATTAACTAAAACCAAATTAAAATAGAAATTTAGTTATATACTCTAAACTATTCTTCTTGTTCTTCCAACCTCACATCTTCAACCTCAGCATACTCCCTCACATCTTCAACCTCAACATCTACATCTTCGAACTCAGTATTTGAGTTAGGTAATAAGAAAACTGCTTCACTTTCATATGGGGTCAACTACTAGGTATAAGGCAAAAAGGTGTTTACTTTTAACCAAATTAATGGCTACCAAGTCATCTTTGTCTTCCTTTAACTGAACCCAACCCTTTGTCCAATGTTTGAAATGGGTAGTCAACATTATTCAAGTCATATCCAAAGTGTACAACATAATTATATAACTCCAGCATGGATTTGAAATGGGTAGTCAACATTATTCAAGTCATATCCAAAGTGTACAACATAATTATATAACTCCAGCATGGAGGCCTCATCTGCACCTTGACCGTATCTTATCCAGGCATTGTCATCAACCACACGACAAACGTAAGACCACTAGCACATGCTTAATTGTTTTATGTCCTTACAATACGATATCAAACCCAGACAAAAAATCAAAGAAAAGAAAGAAGAGAAAAGATAAAGGAATCAAACAAAAGAGAAAATGAGAAAAAGTCACTTACTGTAAAAAGGAGCTTCCCCACCATCTCTGACTTTCAGAGGCATCTTTGTAGCAGTCGCCTCTCTCAACCCAACCCAGTGTCTAACCACAATCGCACCTTTCTGACTTTTCTCTGCCATAAATATATGGTCTTTTTGGATATGAAGTCTAAATCCTTAACTATATCGAATGTTTTGAGTTGCATCCCTAATTTGTTTTGGGGATTCTAAAGGAGATGGATATGATTTGGCTTTGATATGGGTCCCACTCATGTTCGGTCCAAATTGCCCTCCAAATTTGTCCCATGTGATACTCACGTGTCAATTTTGGCGAAACTTTGGATGGAATAATCTGAAATCTAACGGTAAGGGTGAAATTAGAGAATTCATTTAGTTTGGGTGCTAAATTGGTAGATGTTTTAATTCAAGGGGGTAAGTTCGATTAGGTTGATAGTTCAAGGGGGTAAATGGCTAAAAATCCTTTGTTAAATGGAATTAACACAACAAAGGTGAGTACTTCAGTGGTTCGAGGTCAAGTTTGCAGCATGGAGGTACGCTTTATTTAAATATTCAAATGACAATATTGCCCTTCGAATTGATTTTGCCCATATATTTCACCCAAAAGAAAAGGAACCAATAAAAGATAATCCGTATAAACCTTTTCCAAAACTTGTTGGGTTTGATTGTAATTACGCCAAACTACAGAGGGTCTAAATGAAATTATTCTGCAAAATTACAAATTGAGATTGAGAGGGAAATTTAATTTGTTTTTTTGGGGCAAGAGGAGATTATCTATAAAACATTACTTACAAAAAACAAAAAACAAAAACTAATAATTTAATAAACATAGACAGCTCGGTGGAAATAAAAGTTTGACTTCCTATGATCTGATTCTGAGATTTCAGACAAGCAACGCTATGGAAGCCAGTAGCGAGCAGCAGGTACGTACCACTACATTTTCAATTTTTATTTCCATTTCTCTTTTATTTATTTATTTATGTATGAATGAATTTATTGGTTTCTAATTTTGGTGAAGAAAAAGTCGGAAAATTCATCATCGTCTTCTCCTTCAAAGCTCCTGCTCTACTCCTACTGGCAGAGCTCCTGCTCTTGGCGCGTCCGCTTCGCTCTAAGTCTTAAAGGTTTTATTTTGCTTTTATGAATGACTTTTAGTTTGTTTCTGTCAATTTTTTATTTATAAGAAATTAATTTCACTCAAGTTTAGGGAAATTTGTTTTTGTTGGTCTGAAATATTAATTGAATTGAATTTACTTGTTTTCGGTTTTGTTCATTTGTTGTTAATGGAATGTATAGGACTTCCGTACGAGTACAAACCAGTGAACATAACAAAAGGAGAGCAGTTCAGTCCAGGTGGGTTTGAAGCGATGTTATGCTTATTACAAGCCATTCATGTTCTATATATTGAAATAAAAACAGGGCAAATAGTCTATTGCAAAATAGTCTGGCACGTTATGTTGCTAGACGGTTAATTTGAATCTTTTGATTTGGTGGATGCTTATTCAACATGTAGTAATGATTCACAATTTGACAACATAATATATCTTGCCTATGTTTCCAACATTTGATAAGCTAAGCCTTGTTTTTATCGGTGAGTTGCAGACTTTAAGCGTTTGAATCCTCTTCATTTTGTTCCGGTGTTGGTCGATGGTGACATAGTGGTTTCAGACTCCTACGCAATATTACTGGTTAGTGTAATTTGTTGGAAACTGAATTATTTAATTCATGTGATCTGCAGCCAGGTAACCATAGACCTGAAGGCCTTTCATTAGTTTCTACTTCATATTTGACCATCATTGTATAGTTTGTGAAGGTTTTATTTACGTCTCTTTTGTTTTGTTATCTGAGTACAATCTCTTCTTGTGATTCTCAATTAGTATCTGGAGGACAAGTATCCACAGAGACCGTTGTTGCCTGCTGACCCTCGGCTAAAAGCTCTTAATCTCCAGGTAAGTTGGTCCTAAATGTGAAGTCCTTATCAAATTTAAAGAATTTGGTATAAAAAAGTTTCTCAACTAAAAATTGACTAGCAAACAAGTCTCTCATGGGGTCAAAAGCCCCTATCTTTTTTTCAAAAATTTCTGGTTCGCATGTCCTTTTTTCTTTTCTTCAATTAAAGCATGTCGCAGGCTGATGTAAAACTCTTTTTTTGTTCTGGTAATGAGAAAGGTGGAGCCTCTGTAGAAGTTAAGATTGAATTCTTCATGGACTTAGTTTTCTTTGCTGAGTTGCCAATTAGTGAATATTGTCACAGGCTGCAAGCATTATCAACTCTAATATACAGCCTCTTCACATGGTGTCGTTGCTGGTATATTCTGTTTCTTTGTACTGCATATATAAAATGAAATTTGGTTTTACATTCGTACCTATGTAATCATCCTTGATTTTGTATTTACATATACTCTATTATCATTTGTTTGTGTAGAAACATCTTGAGGAAAAGGTTGGTCCTGAAGAGTCACTATCATTTGCTCAGTTGATTATCGAAAAAGGCTTACTCGGTGAGTGATTACCTGCATGTACATGTTCATTCCTTTAATTATAAATTCTTTGCATGTACTGCTAATTAGGAGAAGCTTTCACCATGAAGTGGAGTTTGGTCATATGTCGTAGCTTTGTTGTGTAACGTATTCTAATTTCTAAATGTGCTTCTCTACTGTTTTTGCTTGAGAAGGATTATACTCACTGTTTATTTGAAGTTTTCTTACACATGCATAACAAAAGTGCACACTAATACAGAAGTGAGGGAAATGAACAGATAGTTCCAATTTTATGTCATCTGTGCTGTGCATGCTTTCAGATGAAGTCACCTGCATATTATAGCTACCTTGATGATCTTAGAGTAAGGTAAGATTTAATAGTAAGGATGCCAGTGAACCTCTTTTATATCAGGCCATGCAGTTTTTGGATCTGGATAGATAAGAAGTTTGATTTTAGCAGCAATGATCAATTTGAAGCCCCATTTGATAATAGTCGTCCTAGGCAATGGGAATTAGTATTACTTCTTTCATGTCATTACAAAACGACATCCTTATGATTCCTAAACTTCTGTAATCTCTAGCACTGATTTATGATAGCAACTGCTATCAACAGCCACTTGCAGATTGACAATTCACCTATTATTATGTCTTCTATGTGCAAGTATGACTGCAAATTATTGAGAGAGATCAAATGAACAAATAATTTGCCATGCAAAATCACTCGATGATTGACTTATTAGTTGCAGCTTGTGTGGGAGAGCAGACCAGAGTGCATTTATGTCTGGTAGTGTTAAATAACTCTGTTTTTTCGCTTGTATTAAAGCTTTTATATATAAAAGTACATGTATATTAACATGCATGATGTGAAACTACTCGAGAGTGCTACTAGTTGATGCTTACATTTTCTATTTGTTTATTTCTGATCTGTAGCTCTTGAGATGTTGCTGAAGGATTTTGCTAGCAGATATGCCACAGGAGATGAAGTGTATATGGTCTCTCTTCTGAATGCTCTGTGCTTCTTTGTTACAATTCTTTAACTGCAATCCTATCTTAATTCCTTTTATTTAAACCAATGTGAACTGACAACAATTTTTCTAACCCAACATATTGGCGGATGACATAAATGGTGACAAAAAGTATCTCCATGATTCTTGGATGTCTATGTGCATGAGCTTTTTTTTAATTGAAGTTTTAGAAGCAATAGAAGATTTTTTTTTTTCCCGCCGCTTGAGCTGTTTCTGACTAATTAAAGGGTTTTAATTGCAGGCCGATGTGTTCTTAGCTCCACAGATTGTTGTATCTACTTCAAGGTTTAACATTAACATGGTAAACTCTTGTCTGCTTCTGTGTTCTTTGCTTTGGTTGTTAACTTTATTTTGTTCACTGTTTATCTGCGTGTTCCGTGAAAATATTATCGAACAAATTTAGGGGCAACTCTTAACTGTTTCTATAGTTATTCCCCCCTCCCTTCCTCTAAAAGACTGGTCCGGTTATATGTGAATGTCTTAATTTTGCAGAAAAACAGGGTTAGGTATTGATTTTTCTCATATAATTTTCTTTGGTATCTGCTGGCATTTTACTTATTTGGGTCCTTATATATTTGCTACCTTCTGCCTCACACAAGTAAATGACAATATGGCATGAACTAAGGAAACAGAATACAGATGCAAGGTGACTTTGGTTTTTACTTTTTTACTTTATTTTTTGTGCAGTCCAAATTCCCCACTTTAAGTAGGCTGTATGAATCCTACAAGATTTTACTGGAGTTGGAAGCTTCGTCACCAGAAAGGCAACCTGATGCTGTGCATTAAGTCTGGAATTTTTCTGCCATATTCCTCAAAGCAGTTTTGTATTTGGCACCATCTCTCTACTGGAATAAGAGTGAGCACATGTAAATAAGATCAAATTTGAAAACGTTGGTCACTGGTGTAACAATGTGTCCAGTTCCAGTTCTTTGTAAGAGAAACATCACTCGAATTCTATGTGTAATATAATGTATTGGTATTGAATAAAA